>CM050525.1:582500-741870 GCA_027563665.1 Antrozous pallidus | reverse complement strand
CAAAAAAATCACTTTTACATAAAGTGCATAAACCAGAAGAGAGGACACTCAGTAGATTGCAGGTGAGTTGGAAACTGAAGCAATTCATGAGAGCATAATGTGAGAACCACCATGTCCCTGAAAGAGGTTGCACTTCATAGTTGAGAATGGGTGCTCTGGAGGAACCCTGGGTTATTTCCATTTCCTAGTCTGAGATAAATGAATGAAGATCCTGTCAAGAGCTGTGAGTTATAATTTTCTCCAGTACAAGGGTAACATAGAATACATTTATTCTGAGCACACTAGGTGGTGACATGTGCACAATCTTCAGGAGAGATTGGTGGTAGAGGTGAAGTCTCTTCAGCCAGAAATACTTGCAGTGATCTCAATCGGGTAGTAGATCTGGACACTTTAGGAAGTGCAATGGAGCTCCTTCAAGCCTTATTTGTACCTGAAAGGATGAGGAATCTAGCAGAGTATAAGTTCTCTTAAAATGGGTTTCTATTTAGGTTATTGGGTCCCAAAGAGTCTCCATCAGTGTTGTTATTCTAAGTGAGAAAAATAACACATTCCCAACACATTTCAGGCTTCTCTCCAGTGTGAACTCTCAGATGACTAACCAGATTATCTTTGTAGCTAATGATTTCCCACATTCACCACATTAATGAGATCTTACATCAGTGTAAGCCCTGTGGTGTTCCAGATTTAAAACTTTGGCTGAAGGAGTTCCCACAGTCACTACACTCATACGTCTTTTCTCCAGAATGCACGGTGTGGTGTTGAGTAAGCCTAGAGATTTTACTGAGTGACTTCCCAAAATCTGTGTACTTCCTGTGGCTTTTCTCTAGTGTGAATTTTCTTATGCTTCAGGAGGTAACTATTGAGCGTAAAAGAATTCCCACATTTGAAGCATTCATATGGAGTTTCTCCAGTGTGAATTCTCTGATGTTGAATGAGGGTAGAACTAGGACTGAAGGCCATCCCACAATCAATTGGCGCATATGGCTTTTCTCCAGTGTGATCTCTGTGGTATTGACTGAGTTTATACCTTCAACAGAATAACTTCCCACAATCAATACAAGCATATGGCTATTATCCAGTGTGAACTCGCTGATGTTTAATGAGGGTAGATCTCTCACTGAAGGACTTCCCACAAACTGTACACTCATATAGCTTTTCTCTAGTGTGAACTCGCTGATGATTAATGAGGTTACATTTATAACTGAAGGATTTCCCACAATCTGTACACTCATATGGCTTTTCTCCAGTGTGAACTCGCTGATGTTTAATGAGGGCAGACCTCTGACTGAAGGACTTCCCACAATCTGTACACTCATATGGCTTTTCTCCAGTATGAACTCGCTGATGTTTAATGAGGGTATACCTCTCACTGAAGAACTTCCCACAACCTGTACACTCATATGGCTTTTCTCCAGTGTGCACTCTGTGGTGTTGACTGAGGGAAGACCTCTGACTGAAGGACTTTCCACAATCTGTACAGTCATATGGCTTTTCTCCAGTGTGAACTCGCTGATGTTTAATGAGGTTACATTTTTGACTGAAGGATTTCCCACAATCTGTACACTCATATGGCTTTTCTCGAGTGTGAACTCGCAGATGATTAATCAGGATAGATCTAGATCTAAAGGACTTCCCACAATCTGTACACTCATATGGCTTTTCTCCAGTGTGAACTCGCTGATGTTTAATGAGGGTAGACCTCTCACTGAAGAACTTCCCACAATCTGTACACTCATATGGCTTTTCTCCAGTGTGAACTCGCTGATGTTTAATGAGGGTAGACCTCTCACTGAAGAACTTCCCACAATCTGTACACTCATATGGCTTTTCTCCAGTGTGAACTCGCTGATGTTTAATGAGGGTAGACCTCTCACTGAAAAACTTCCCACAATTTGTACACTCATATGGCTTTTCTCCAGTGTGAACTCGCTGATGTATAATGAGGTTACATTTTTGACTGAAGGATTTCCCACAATCTGTACACTCATATGGCTTTTCACCAGTGTGAACTCGCAGATGATTAATCAGGATAGATCTAGATCTAAAGGACTTCCCACAATCTGTACACTCATATGGCTTTTCTCCAGTGTGAACTCGCTGATGTCTAATGAGAATAGAGCTCTGATTGAAGGACTTCCCACAAACTGTACACTCATATGGCTTTTCCCCAGTATGAACTCTCTGATGTTGAATGAGGCTTGAGCTGTTTCGGAAGGATTTTCCACAATCTGTACATTCACAAGGCTTCTCCTCAGTGTGAACTCTTCTATGTTGATTCAGATTACAGATACATTTGAAAAGTTTCCCACACTTATTACACTCATAAGTTCCTTCTCCAGAGCATACTCTCTGTAGTTGAAAAACTTTCTTGTTTTCATTGGCAATATTTTCCCTTTTACCCCACTGGTGACTTTCTGCATTAAGAAATTCTTGAGATATATCACTGTCACTGTGTGTCTCCTCAGTGTTGAGACTTTCAAGGTGCTGTAGAGAACCTGAGGTGCCTGGAACAACTTTTCTTTCCTCCTTATTGTTTGTAGGCATCCCTGAGAGGTAAAAGCTGCACCTGTCCCTGTGCACAGTTTCTCTCCGAGGCTTCTCTCTACTGGCTTCAATCTGTTGCTCGTGAGGGTTTGCACTGATACAAAAGTCTCTCACACATAAGAAGGCTTTCTGCTCAAAGTCTGCTGCTTGTGAGTCAGTGAGGTGCAGAATATTTTTTAACACAGCAAAACACCTCCCACAGAGATGGGTCCTCTGGGTTGCAGGAGCTGTCTTAGAAGCCCTGGCCTGTGACACACCTTCTAGTCTTACACTCTGCTCAGAAAGTGCCACATTATCTTCCACTTTATGCCAACAACCTAAGAATAGACAATGGTAAGGAAATGAGCATTGACTATGGTGTCAGAGGTTAGTTGTAAAATAAGAGTCTTTGACATGCTATAGAGTTTCCATATAATTGTCTGAAAATAATGGGTTTGCAGAACAGATTAATAATTGGTTGCTATCTAAAGATGGGCCTCTGAAGATAACAAACCAGAAAAGACTTTTCCATAAATATGACACCAATATGGCAAACACCACATAGAAGAGACGCAGAAGATCCTGCTCATCCTTGTGCTAAGAATGTCCCCCTGTGCTTCGCTGCCAATAACATGGGATGGCTTTGGAGAAGGTGGGTTTTGTCTGTTTCCAGTAAATGAGTATCTGGTGTTGGCAAACTGCTTAAGCATGTATGTGCACCTCATAACATCTGTGCAGGACAGTGTTGGAGAACAGTGCAGCAAGAGCAGGGCAGAGGAACAGGTGATGTAAAAAGGCCACAAAGGTGAAAGTAGCCAACAGTTAGATGAAAGGAAATGTTATCAAAGTGACAAGTATGGGAAAAAAAGGTAGAAATTAGTTGTGGTCAGTGGCATCTGCACCTAAACAATATTAGTCATGAGCAGATTCATGGTATGATCTGTACTCAGCACTTATGTCATACTTTACCCTAGAAGCTACTCAGAAGTGAAAAGCATTCTCTGAGACCAACATGTGAAAAAACTGTGTTCTCACTGTACTTTCTATAGTACAAAAACCTAAAACCTAAATATTCTGAGTATTAATGAAGGACAATAGGGGTGAGGAGCAAGCACTGGCCAAGAGCAACTTGATATGCAAGAGTATTCAATGAAATATTACTACAAACTAGGGGCCCTGTGCAGTA
The DNA here is from genome assembly GCA_027563665.1 of Antrozous pallidus. Taxonomy (NCBI): domain Eukaryota; kingdom Metazoa; phylum Chordata; class Mammalia; order Chiroptera; family Vespertilionidae; genus Antrozous; species Antrozous pallidus. The sequence continues at coordinate 738,161 of CM050525.1, read as the reverse complement.
AATTTATGCACAGGGATGGCAGAAACATGAAGGTCTTACCTAGAGATGATACAAGTGCAAAAATTTCCAGCATCACATCGCAGTATAACTGTCTCTGACCTTCATCAAGGATCCCCCACTCCTCCTCAGAGAAGGAAATGGCCAGGTCCTCAAAGTTCATATCCTGTCACAATGGACACAGTTTAGTTCAGGATCAGCTTCACTTCAAAGATTTTATGTTCATCAGGCTTCCAACCCATCAAATCTATCTGCTCCCTTAACTCCTGTCATCAGAAAAGATACCAGGCTTTGGTTCAATCGAAGTCACACTCTCCTTATATGCCTACAGATACTGTGTCATCATTCCGAGGGTAGATGACTGTATGGGGGATACCTGTGCTCTGGGACTCTCATGTAGGCCAAAATGTCCCTTGTCAACACAGTGGGTGTCATGAACTTAGGTAGGGAAAATTTTGTTCATAAGGAGACTATGAGAGATAATAGCTTTGTTAAACCCTGACCTTCTCTTTTAAAACTGGGAAAATTATGGCATCAGTCATCAACCTTTTCAACCCCATTCCAGGGTGCTGAGGCCATAACTTTGCAATGCCTGCTGCACATAAGTATTTGAACAACACTGCACTCATACAGCTTCACTCCCAGAGGCACAACATGAAAGGTAACAAAATGTGCCATAATGTATACAGTTTATTTCCTAATCATCTTCTTTTCCAAAATTCTAATCCACCACCTTGGTAATATATTTCTCTCTACCCCTCCTCCCTTTTCCAAGCCCATGGAGATTTTCAAGCCCAGGTGTCACTGATGTATGCTATCTTATTTCTATTGATCACAGTTACAGCCCTCAACAACAAAAGGCAGGTGTGCACATAAATTTCTCCTAAAATCTGAACTAGGAATGCACCACCAGACCATACCCTCTTTTCAGGAATTAATCTGAAATTCATCATATCATATTATCCAGACATCACGAGAAATGGACTCAAAATTCATTCCCTCTTATGTCAAAGTTAGGCCCTGCATGCATGAATGCACTTGCCCTTTCCAAGGGCACATCACTCTTCCTCCACACCTCTCAAACCTGCACTCCCACACCCACAGCCCCCATAGTCATCACCTTGCCTTATTATTCAGCATGTGAGGTGCAGTGACTGCTTGTCAAATCCAAACAGGATTAAGTTCTACAGCAACTCCAAGTCCACATTCACACACTCATTGAGGAAGCCTTGCGTCATACCAATAAAGTTTCCCTCTCTAATTGTGTTTTCCTTCAATCTCAATGACTGCAAACTACATTAGATCTAACATATACAGAGGCCACCTCTATTGGTGCTGCACCTGATCTCACTTCTTCAGGGACAGCCTTCAGCACTTAAGTCCCCTCACATACGGCCTTCTAACGCATGTACAGTGAGTCTCACAGACGACCACTCATGCCCTAAACAAATATACCAGACTGAGGACAACACCCCAGCCCAGGCTAAAGCTCAATCAACATCCTGGTGTGTGTTTCCCAAGTAAATATGCAACAGCTGTGGTCTCATCTTATTTGAAATTGCTCTTGGTCTCCAATTAAAACAAAAAACCAAGATAACCTGTATCTTCACCCTGTAACCTACACTCCCAATACAATTTAAAGTAGTTGTCATCCTGAACTGCTTCTCAGAATTTCAGACCATCATGAACTACTGTCTGAAATATCACAAACCCTAAAAGGTAAAAAATAAAAGTTTTGTCATTCACAATGAACACCACGCTTCCTACTATGAATATCTGCATCGTAGTTGATGCTTCCATACCTACAGCAACCCAATGCAAACCTCCACGTCATCCCCAACTCTTACACATCTCTGTCTCATCCTCAAAACTAGAAAATCCTGGTGGACACACATAAAACACTGATCCATAGTCCAACTGCCTATTTCCCCTCCATGGCAACCATCATGGGCCAGGTACCATCACACGCCAGACAATCACAGCAGCTTCCATCCTAGTCTTTCCAACACCTCCGTCTCACCCTATAGTTCATTATGCTTCAATCAAAGATGTCTAAAGAGAGCTGGGTCAGTCACCTGCCCCAATGCTTCAAATCACCCATTGCTCCCATCACCTGATGAACAGACACACATGTTGTCCCAAAGTTCCTCTAGACCTGACTCCTATCCATTCTTGCCATTTCCCTATTTAAAAAAAGAGTAGCTATGCGTCCCTTCACACCTCCATCTTCACTGGATGTCAACCCAATCCTTGACTTATTCTGGACATATGCCTGGAAGTGCCTCCTATATCCCATTCCACTGGTGGCCAAAACAGGAGCTACTCATATGACCAAATACAAGGACATAGAATTCCAGGCTTGGCGTCTCTTCAAGATCTCCACCTCCAAGCGCTGGAAGAGTGGCTGGACAGCCCCAGGACACCACTATTTCAGAGGCCATAAGACTGTGAGGCCCATAAATGAGCTCCACAAACCAGTACCCCTAAGCAGTTCTGCATCTGCAGGAACCTTGGGAACTAAAGGCCTATAGAGCTCCAGGCAACCACCAACAGGACCCAGGGGCGCCTGCTGCTCAACCCTGTAGTCAAGTGATTTTGAGATGCCTGCCTTACCTCAGGGCTCCTTCCTAAGGGCACACCCTGTCCATGTACCTGATCATTTACAGGACTTCTCCATCCTGTCCCTAACTGCTGTCCTCTCTCCTCTAGTTGGTTCTTCCTCAGAGAAGTTTTGGGAAAAGGTTACCTCACACTACGTCCCTCTTTAGTTCACACCCACGGATTGCAGCAATTTCTTGAAAATGAAAGGAAAACTCCTCAGGCAAAACTGCTTCACCTTCTCTGTTGCCTTTCAACATCAGACGGACCTGATTTGTGTAATCCTTCCAGGTCAGCCACACCACCACGTCCAGTCGTTACTGACCGGCATTGCAGTAAGTTACCTTGTTTCAGCATGTCACACCGTGTGTCACCCACCTGAGACTCACTCTTCTGAAAGCTGTGACCTGACAGGCTTCCTCACCAGACCCTGGAGCATAAATGGGATGAGCTGAGTGGAACTCTATAAGCAGGGAGGAGTCTGGGAAGGAAGAAGGCTTCAATCACACCAACTGCTGCTAAACAAGCTAGACACACACCATGCAGAGAGGGACACTGACTCTGAGACCTCGATGTAGTTTAAACCGAGAGCAATGGAGCCTCTGCCTATGGGAAGATAATAAAGGGGTCAAGATGACCACCAGGGGGCCTCCCCTGGGCGTTCATTGGCTAAACCCAGACATCATTAGGCACATTGCCTGTTGGGTAATTTACATTGCCAGGACAAACAGGTGGCATTAGGATGCCAATTACTCGCTGACCATTGCGGTATTGAACCTGGGGCACCCATGTGGTGCTGGGTAATGACCTTAGGCTTGGTGACTGGTTGCAGTTTTCTGGGGAGTGTTGTCTGCAACTGATCTCTTGTTTGGAGACATTATTTCAGATACCAGGAAGCTCAGAATGCCCTCTGGGGTGAAAAGTATTATTTCACAGATTCCTGAAGACTACAGGCCAAAATGCGTATATATAGTATATATTTATATATTTGCGATTTTTTAATTTGAATTTTAGAGAGAGAGGAAGTGGCATGGAAGGAAACAACAATCATCTGCCTTCTGCAAGTCCCCACCTACGCCACATGCCCCCGCGCTGAGTGCCCTCACCAGGAATTGAACTGGCAACATTTCTGTGCATGAGAGGATGCTCCACTAATTGAGTCACTCCTGTCATCAGATTTTTATTTTTTATATAAAAATATGACATTGCTAAGAGAAAATGCAGGCTATGAGAGACTATATATGATCCCATCCTATTCCTTTAAAAGTAGTATTTGAAAGAATACAGAGGCGAACAGGAAGACATTTCCTACATTGTCTGGATGTCTGTGGTCAGCACACGTTGTGAAGAGATGGGAGCCACCAGGAACTGAATATTCCCTACAGGTGCCAGGCCCTGGATTCAATGCTTTACTTGCACTATTATTTCATTTAATCGTCTCCACACCTGAGATGGTTTAACTGACTATTTAATGGGGAGGACATCTAGGCTCAGACACTCAAGGAAAATAGCCTGATTGTAAAGTTAATAAGGGCAGGCATGCAAGTCAAACCCAGGTGACTCCCAACAACAGAGCTCCAGCTTCTAATGTTAGGCTCTGCTGCCTCCTAGAGGGTAGAATTCCTAATGCATACCTGCTAGAATAGGCTAGATCAGTGTTTGGCAAACTCATTAGTCAAAAGAGCCTAACATCAACAGTACAACGATTGAAATTTCTTTTGAGAGCCGAAAAACGACTTCTGCTCATGGGCCACAAAGTTTCATGCACCCGCACGTGGCATTTTGTGGAAGAATCACACTCAAGGGGCCAAAGAGCTGCATGTGGCTTAGAAGCTCTGGTTTGCCAAACTCTGGGCTAAATGTTATCATGGGTTACAATCAGTCCCAAAACTTTAGTGGCTTAGAGGAAAGAAGGTATCTTTCTTCTTCATAGCACATGAATACCCTGGTTCTTCTGGGTTGAAGAATAGCCACCATGTAGGTTCTGTTAGATATTATCTGTGATGGAGAGAGATCATGGTCAATCTCAGCTCTTCCAGATTCTTCTGTTAGAGGTGACAGGCTTCACTCCTACCTTATTTCATTGGTCAAAGAACATCACATGCTTTAGCAAACATCAAGATTCAGCAGCAAAACCTTTCCCCAGTAACATCACCACATGGTGATAGGCCCTTTTGGGGATGTGCTGGGGCAAAGGAGAGGGGTGGGGATTGATAGGAAATGACAGTGGAAGTCAGTTATGATGGCTTTCTTGCTCCGCATCAACATACAATTTTCTCCTCTGAGCTGTTCAAAACCATTACTGGCAAGATTCAAGAGAGGGAACTTCAAAAAACAAGTTTGGTCAGATGTCATTGGTAGCAATCTCAGAACTGAGTGTGACCTTGGGAAACTCCCCACAATCTCGCTTCCCACACTGCAGAATCCACGTTAAAAGAGCTGTTTGGAAGAGGACAGGACTGAAAGCATTCCAGCACCTATATTAATATCACATCAGTCAGGACCATGCCAAGTTTCTTTGTCATTTTCATTGCCCAGTTGAATGCTCCATCGGTTGAGGGTAATTGGAAAAACATTTAAATTAACTACAATGTTGATCCTGCAGTTTACATTCATTCTGTGCAGGAACCTGTGCTTCGTGTTTTCCCCATCCCCACTGCAGAGAGCACTGAGGCTATTCTGCCTCCTGGCCCCAGTGTTACCAGGTGACCATGCACACTCAGTAGATTACCAGAGTAGGAGGTCTGGGGGTGATGGTCTGAGCAGCCCAGGCATCTTCCTCTATTAGATGTCAGCCAAGATTTCTCATGGGCAAAGGAGCCACCTGCTCTTAAGGGATTAGGAACCCAAAGCACCCCAAGCACACTTCAAGGGTATCCAGTTCCTCATTTGCAAAGGGGACTCAGGTGCCCAGGAACCTTCCCCTTCTGCTTTGCCTCATATGTCCTCACCCACATAATCATTTCCAGAAAACCAAGATACTCCAGTCAACCTCAAAGGCCTAGAGTCCTCCCAAAATAGCACCTCCAAACTCTATAAAACACTTTTCCTTCAGGATTCAAAACCAATGGTTCCATATGGCAAAGGAGTCACTTGAAGTGACTGAGGAATGAGGGAAATTTAAGCAGATGTCTTAAATGCTGCACAGTCGTCCTTCAATTAAAATAAATTTAAGCAATTTGAAAAAAAGATTCTCAGCAGACATTTTAACAAAGAAGACAGAGAGCAACGAAAGGCATAAAAATGTTCACTGTAAAATATTACCTGGTAAATGAAATTAAAACATTATGTGCATTTCTGTGGTTACTATTTGAAAAGGTGAACCATTGTATGCCCTTTCAGGTTAGCAGAAAATTTGGGATTTTTATATACTGTGTATTAGTGGAAACCCAACGGGAATGACCATTTTGGCTCAGAGTGCTGCACATCTTAAATGTAAAACATTCACCTACGTAAATGTGTGATAGGTAAAACATGTATCTCTATAGAGAATTGAATGCAAATATTCCCAGGAGCATTATATATAATACACCAATCCTGGAAGAAAACAAAAAAAAATAGATCAATTCATGTAGTGTTTATTCACAGAAACTAGTACTATTCCGCAATGAAAAAAATTAACTCTTCACACAAGCATGTGTATTGATTCCGTGGATTGGAGGAAACAGGTATTTGTTAAGAAAAAAAACTCTACACATCAAATAGTGCCTATAACATTATGAACAGTATGAACTATTCTGTTGCAAAGAATGAAAATCCTTGAGTGCATGGAGGGCAGAGAAAGGCAGAAAGAGAGATTATAACATGGCAGTAGGAAAATAGTGGGTGTGACAAAAGAAGGTACACAGTTGTTGGTATGGAAAATAATACAATGATTAATAATAATAAACAAGAATAAACTCTGCCCCGGCCAGTGTCCTCAGTTGATTGGGTTTGATCCCATTCAGTGACAGGTCCCTGGTTTGATTTCATGTCTGTGTACACCTCCAAATCGATTTTCAGTTGTGGCATGCAGGAGGCAGCTGTTCTATGTTTTCCTCTCTCTCCCAGTCTCTCTGTCACACAAAAAAGAATAAAATTATTACCTATAAATATTTTTAAAAGAATAATCTCTGTTTTCCAGACATACAACTGTAAGGATATTGTTGACCCATCCTGTATATGAGTAACAGGTGGGTTTATATCAAGTGTGACAGTTTCACAGATTTATCTCTAGGTCAGAGCTAACCAAGTAGCACATATAAGAAAGGTGCAGCTTAGGCTGGTTTAGCTCAGTGGATAGAGTGTCGGCTTGTGGACTGAAGGGTCCTGAATTCAATTCCAGCTGGGGGCACGTGCCTTGGTTGGGGGCGCATCCCTAGTGAGGGGATGCAGGAGGCAGCTGAACGTTCTCTCTCTCTCTCTCTCTCTCTCTCTCTCTCTCTCTCTCTCTCTCTCTTCCTCTCTATAAAATATCAATAAAAAATATTTTTAAAAAAGAAAGATGCACTTTGCTGCACATCAGTTCTCATTTCCTAGGAAGACCAGCTTTGCCTCAGTGTCAGCAAATGTTGTCAAGTATGGAATACTATTGCCATTGGAACTAACAGGAATGCTGACGTTACAAAAGACACATCCTAGGACTGATGACACAATAGTCCTTCCTCTAGCTTTTAGGTCTTGCCTGTTGAGCAACAACCTGAAGATGAACACCCTAAGAGCCATGGAAATGCACAAAACCATGAGATTATTCTGTCTGCTAGCTACAGGAAATAGTAATGGAGTTCTGGAGAAAGTTCTCAAAATTATAAAAGCCAGAGGACATGAAATTATTTATATTTATGTCCAAAAGAGGCAGTTTTTTTCCAGTTAACTGCAGTGTCTGCCATGAATATGAAAACAGTATTTACGTCCCAAACTAATTCAATCTCAGAGTCTTACACCAAATGACACCAGCGTATGAAATCTCATGCATCGTGACATATGGTCTCTTTGGAGCACCTGGAGAGTAGTCCCCCCAAACATTGCTGACACTTAAGCAATGTTCACAAATGTATGGACTGAGTTAATAAAATACATATATTGATGTTACAGAGAAAAAATAGGGATATAGAGATACATCCATTTTTAGTTCCGTTCTTTCTATACCTTCTCTGGTTGATGCTTGTACTTTTTCTGACCCAGGGTGGAACTTGCAACCTTGGTGTTATTGAGATTACTCTCTGAACCGCAAAGCTATTTGGTTTCCGCTGGACCTATGGGGCAATTTAAGTACAATAACCAAGTAACGAGTCTGAGACTTGACAGATACAAAAACCATCATGAAGACATAGTGGTGGGAGGACAAAAGGAGATTCATGAAGTGTCATTTGTGACTGTTTCATGTGGATACCTTTCATGGGAGCAGTTTCAAGGGCAGACTGTATTTCCCATCAGTTATTCTTAAAGGTGGAGGATGAAGCTCACAGATAACGGCAGGAAGACTTTGGTTTCAGCAATGCAAGAATACATTGAAACACAAAAGTGTATATCTAATATATATATATATATATATATATATATATATATATATATAATCAATTGTACTTAGGCTACACTTTTTTTAAAAGTATAAAACTTGAGGATACCAAATAATTTTACTGTTATTACCAAAGTTCTGGAGCATATTTGTTGCTACTTTATCACTGCTTTGGAAATCAAATATAATGATGTGCTACTGAAATATCTCATCATGTGTTCAATTCCATTGTCTTGGCAGTGTAAAGGGGACTATGATGATAATATTTACACCAGGAAATGGACAAATATGACAAATGTAGACTTCATGTGTAAATGAATGCTTAGACTTTTTAAAAATATATTTTATACATTTTTTGCAAAGAGAAGGGACAGAGAGATACAAACACCCATGAGAGAGAAACATCCATCACTTACCGCCTGCACACCCCCTATGGGAATGTGCCAGAACAATGTACATGTTCTTCCCCAGAATTGAACTGGCACCTTTCATTCCACAGGCTGACACTCTAGCCACTGAAGGAAACTGCTTTGGGCATGAATGCTTAGATTCAAATAAGAGTGGGCCCAACCCTAACTGGTTTGGCTCAGTGGATAGAGCATCGGCCTGCAGTCTGAAGGGTCCTGGTTCGATTTCTTTTTTTTTTTTAATGTATTTTATTGATCTTTCACAGAGAGGAAGAGAGAGGGATAGAAAGTCAGAAACATCGGTTGGAGATAAACATCTATCAGCTGCGTCTTGCACACCTCCAACTGGGGATGTGCCTGCAGCCAAGGTACATGCCCTTGACTGGAATCGAACCTGGGACCCTTCAGTCCGTAGGCCAATGCTCCATCCACTGAGCCAAACCGGTTCAGCTCCTGGTACGATTTCAGTCAAAGGCATGTAACTTGGTTGTGGGCACATCCCTAGTGGGATTGTGCAGGAGGCAGCTGATCGATGTTTCCAACTCTCTATCCCTCTCCCCCTTACTCTCTGTAAAAAATAAAAAAATATATATACTTTAAAAAAGAGTGGATCCAAAGTCTAACAATGGAGATTAAATGGATGACAATATGGTATATGTTGGCTTAATTTGTACATAGCATTAAAACTTAGTAAAACAATATGCCTTCCAGGATTCAAAACCAATGCTTCCATATGGCAAAGTAGTCACGTAGGAAATAGGGAAATTAAAGCAGATGTCTTAGTTGCCACATAGTCCTCCTTTGTTTAAAATAATAAGTTTATTTAGACAATATACAAAAGACTCTCAGTAGAAATTTTATCAGGGCAGATAAAAACACTGCAAAGAAATGTATAAAAATGTTCACCATAAAATATTCCTCAGTATAGAATTAAAACAAAAGAAATTAACACTTCATGCATTTCCAAGGTTACAATTCAAAAAGGTTAACCATTGTAAGTCCTTGTAAAGTAGCAGAAAAGTTGAAAATTTTTATATACTCTGGGTAGGGATAAGGCAAAGAGAAAGCCAATTGGAACATAGTTCCACATATCCTAAATGTAAAACATTCAATCAGAACAGTTTGATATGTAACACATATGTCTATATGAAAAAGTCAATGTAAATATTCCCAAAAGATTTATTTATAAGACCCCAATCTGGGAAATAATAAAAAGATAGATCAATAAAGTGATTATTAAGAGAACACCCACAATATTAGAACAAATCTACTCTTCACATAAGCATTTGTACTAAATCTCAAAATGAATGTGTAGCATGGAGGAAACCAGGATTTGTTAAAATGTACACATCAAAGAGTGCCTATAAAATTATGAACAGTATGATCTATTCTATTGTAAAGAATGTATATGCATGAGTGCATGGAGTGCGGGAAAAGCAGAAAGAGATTAAAATAGTACAGTAGGAAAACAGAGGATGTGACAAAAGAAGGTATAGAGTTGTTGGTTTGGAAAATAATACATTAGTGAATCATAATGAACAAGAATAAACGCTGCCCTGTCCAGTGTCCTCAGTTGGTTGGGTGTGATGCCCTTCACTGACAGGTCTCTGGTTAGATTCCAGGTGAGTGACCATCCCCAATAGATTGCTAGTTGTGGTGTGCAGGAGGACGCCAATCTGTTTACCCCTTCTCATCCCTCTCTCTCCGCAAAATTAATAAAATTATTTCCAAATAATATCTTAAATATTGATCTATGTGTTTTGCAAACATACCCTGTGTATGAGTTACAGGTAGTTTACTTACACGACACATTTCACAGATTTATCTCTATGTAGGGCTCACCAAATAGCACACAAGACAAAGGTGCACTTTGTTGCACATCAGATTTCATTTGCTGGGGGACCAGCCTTGCCTCAGAGACAGCAAATGCTGTGAAGTAAGGAAGACTATTGCCATTGGAATTAACAGGAATGCTGGCTGGTTACAGAAAACACATCCTGGGACTCACTACAGGTTTATCCTTCCTCTAGCTTTGAGGTCTTGCCCGTAGAGCAACAACTTTGAGATGAACTCCGTAGGGCACTAGGGCAATTCACAAAATCATGAGATTATTGTCTCTGCTAGTGTTGCAAGCTACAGAAAATAGTGGTGGAAGAGGTGAGAAAGTCCTCATAGATCAAACAGGCCACAGGAGACAAAATAATTTAGACTTTAGTCCAAAAGAGGCACTTTTCACCTAGCTTAACTGCAGTGTCTGCTATGACTAAGAAATTGGTGTCTCTGTTCCAATACTAATTCCACGTCAGCGTCTTACAAAAAATGACACCAGCCTATGAAATCTCATACATCAAGACACACAGCCTCTTTGAAGTATGTGGACAGTAGTTTCCCTAAACATTGCTGACACTTATGTAATACATACTTTGAACAGAGAATTTTAATATTGTTAATTAATGTTGTTACAGGTGTACAAGAAAGGCTGTATGTTCAGGGCGACCATTGAATTCCACAAGAGGATCCAGACAGCAAATTAGAACCACAAAATCATCCCCAAATTCTCTCAAGGCCTTGGTCAGCAATACAAAAGCAGCTAACATTGAACAAACATTGATTTTCTGCCATTAAGCTGTGCCTTACAAGCATAGAAAGTTGGGGACCCCATTATATCTGTTCACCTGTTTATGCTGACACCTCACAACTTTCCTTTCAGTCATCCCAATGAGAGAAAAGAACCAAAAACATTAAAGTACACAAGAAAAAATCCTTTACATAAAGATCATAAACCAGAGCAAAGGAGAGCAAGAGGTATTCAGGTTGATGAATTGGAACGTGAAACATTTCATCACAGCTAATGTAAGGCCCATAATATTCCTGAAAGAGGTAGCAATACTTAGCTGAGGATGGGTGCTGTGCATTAATCCTTTGTCAGGTTAATTGTCTGGTAATAAATAAATGAAGATTCACCCAGGAGCTCAGAATATTCATCATCTTCTCAAGCACAACCCCAGAGTATGCAGGGGTTGTCAGTGATGCACACTCTTCAGGTGAATCAGGTGGTAGGGGTGAAAGAATTTCCACACAAATACTTGCAGTGACATCAGGTTGTAGGCCTGAGTAGGATAGTAAGTGTGATCCAGTTTCTCAGAGTGTCCCTTATACCTGAAACTTATGAGGCATCTAGCAGAGTGTATGTTCTGATAAAGGGGTTTGCATTCAGGTAAATGGGGGTAATAGTTTCTCCTTTGGTATTGTTATTCTCAGTGCAAAGGTAAACTATTCTCTGCACATTGAAAGCTCTTCTCCAATGTAAATTCTCTGTGCTCTGTGATAGTGGAGATTTGCCCAAATGACTTTTGACAATCACTACACTATTAAGGTCTTTCATCAAAGTGCTGAATGAGGTTAGAGGTTTGAAACACTTCCCACAATCACTACAACTCAAGGTTTTTAAGCAGTATGAACTCTGAGGTGTTTAATGAGGTGAGCCCTTTGACTGAAGCACTTCCCACAATCACTGCACTCATAAGGTTTTTCACCACTGTGAACTCTGAGGTGTTGAATGAGGTAAGCCCTTCGACTGAAGCACTTCCCACAATCACTGCAATCATAAGGTTTTTCACCACTGTGAACTTTGAGATGTCGAATGAGGTGAGCCCTTCGACTGAAGCAGTTCCCACAATCACTGCACTCATAAGGTTTTTCACCAGTGTGAACTCTGAGGTGTCTAGTGAGGCTAGATCTGTGACTGAAGCACTTCCCACAATCACTACAGTCATAAGGTTTTTCTCCACTGTGAACTCTGAGGTGTGCAATAAGGCTAGACCTTTGACTGAAGCACTTCCCACAATCATTGCACTCATAAGGTTTTTCACCAGTGTGAACTCAGAGGTGTTGAATGAGGGTAGAATTTTTACTAAAGCACATTCCACAATCACTACATTGATATCTCTTTTCTCCAGTGTGAACTTTCTTGTGGATAAGGAGGTAAGGACTTTCCTTAAAAGATTTCTCACATTCACTACCCTTATATGGTTTTCGTCCAGTATGAACTTTGCTGTGTGTTTAGTGAGGGAAGACCGAAGATGGAAGGACTTCCCACATTCACTGCACTTATAACGTTTTTCTCCAGTGTGAATTGTGTGGTGTCTACTGAAGTTAGAGTTCTGACTGAAGGACATCCCACAAACACTACATTGATATGGCTTTTCTCCAATGAGAAGTCTCTGATAGGTAAAGAGGACAGAATTGCAACTAAATGGTGTTCCACATTCACTACATTTGTAAGGGTTTTCTCCCTTATGAACGCTCTTGTGGATAAAGAGGTCATAACTACAGGTAAATGATTTTCCACATTCACTACATTTGTAAGGTTTCTCTCCAGTGTGAACTCTACCGTGTTTAGTAAGGTGAGCTTTTTTATTAAATGCTTTCCCACATTCACTACACTCATAGGATTTTTTTCCAGTGTGAAATTTGTGGTATTTTGTGAGGAAAGATCTGTGATTGCACAGCTTCCCACAATCAGTGCCCTCACAGGACTTTTCTCCACTGTGAACTGTTCTATGTCTACTGAGATTAGAGACATATGTAAAAGCTTTCCCACATATATTACACTCATTTTTCACTTTTCCCAACCACAACTCCTGATGATGAACAAAATACTGGTTGCGGCTAGCAGCTTTTTCACAATCACCCCATTGGTGATTACCTTTTTGATTGAGAAATTTCACTGAAATCTCACTATGACGGGGTAGCACCTCAGTAGTGAGAAGGGCCTGCGGAGGGAGAAGTTGTGACATGGCTGGGAAGTCTTCCCCAACTTCCCTCCTCGTTGAAGGCAGCCCTGATAAGAAGAAGCTGAACCCATTCACAAATGAGGCCCTGTTCACAACTTCTTTCCAGGGCTTCTCTCCAATGGCTTCCATTTGTTGCCGATGAGAATTTTCACTGAAACAGAAATCTCTCACACATGCCTCACTGAAGAAGGCTTTTTGCACAAAGTATGCTGCTTGTGATTCAGTCAGGTACAGAATATCTTTGAGTAAAGAGAAACACCTCCCACAGTCATGGGTCCTCTGGGTTGCTGTAGCTGTCTTAGCAGTACTAATCTGTGACTCCCCTTGTACAGATACACTCTGCTCAGAAGAGGATTCCACATCATCCCTTTTATGCCAACAACCTGAAAACAGAAAAATGGTGATGAAATGAATGTCTACTGTGGTGACAGGGAAGTCTCATTAGAAAAGTGTGTCACGCATAACTTGTTGGTTTTATTATATTGTCTGGCAGTAAAATATCTGAAGGAAATATTGATAACATGCTACTGTGAGAATCTGGGTCTCTGAATATCAACATACATGGAAGTCCACAAACAAAATATGAAACAAACATGGCAAGTACCACCTAGAACAGAAATTGGATGGTCTGCTCATGCGTCTGCTAACAGTGTTCAACAGGGATTGTCTGCTGGTGACATGGAAAGGTGTACAGAATGTTGCTTACATCTTATATTATAATCCATGTAAAATTCAGGAAAGGAGAATCATTTGTTGAGTTCTAGTGAAGCACATCTGTGCACCTCCTAACATATATGCAGGTCAATATTGGAGAATACTGAAGATAGAGCAGTTCAGAGGAACAGCTGATGGAGAAAGGGGAAAAAGGTGAAGGTAGAGAGAAACCAGGAAGGCACAGATTAAACGACAAATCAGAGAAGTGTCAAGCATTGCAATGAAAAGGTAGAAATCAGGTGTTGCCAGTGGCCCCTGAACATAAAGTATGTTGGACATGAGCACCTTCGTGCTATGATTTCAACACCACCCTAAAGTCATCTTCCCCTGAGTTGCAACTCATGAGGGCCAGGCAGTTCTTTAGATCATCCTGCATGTTCAAGCTGTGAAAAACAGTGTTCTCCTTGCACATTAACCTTTACAAGCACATAGTATAACAATATTCTAAATTTTATTGTAAGACAATAGAAGTGAGTAGGCAGCACTAATCCAGATCAAGTCAGCATGCAATAATATTCAGGGAACAGAATATTCCATAAAATGCAAGGAGGTCTTTCAAGAACTGCCCATGGTCCATGCAAGTAAAGACCACAATCAGGCACAGTCAGTCACAAAGAGCCTGTAGCTGGAGGAATGGTGAAGCGGGAGGCATGGATGTGGTCATAGACACCCTGCCAGAGACAGAAAGTACAAGCTGGGCCCATTCAGCTGTTTGCAACAATACTGTCCCCAGATACTTTCTGCTCTATGTGAGGCAATGAGTGTGAGGGACAAGTAAGGAGGAATTTGTTCAGGTCTCGGAAATACTCAGCACTCTCATCCACAGCACAATTGACAAGACAATAGAGAAAACAAGTACAGCCATTGGTATGGCTGTGAGAGCCACATTTGTGGGAAAAAATAAAGAGATGTCATCAACTCAGGATACTTGGAGGAATGTGAAGGTCTTACCTACAGATGAGACCAGTGCAAAAACTTCTACCATCATCTTGCAATACAGAAGTCTCTGGGCCTCATCAAGGAGCCCCCACTCCTCCTCAGAGAAGGTGATGGCCACGTCCTCAAAGTTCATCTCCTGTCATAATGGACACAGTTTAGTCCTTGATGAGTTTTTTCTCATAAGATTTTATGTTCCTGATATTCCACAACTTCCACCTGATTCCTCATCTCCCCACATCAGAAAAGATACTAGGCTTTAGTCCATTCAAAGTCATTCTCTCCTCCTGTTCCATTTGATGCTGTGTCTTTCCCCCAAAAATAAGGGCACATCATCTTGTTTATGGTACCTGTGCCCTGGAACTCACATGTAGTGCATGGCCTTTTCAATACAGTGTGTATCATGAGTTTAGGGTAGAGAGAGATGGTGTCCATAAGGAGGCTGTGAGTGATTTGACAATGTACTTGACAGGCAATCACCTTGTTCTCCCCGATTCAGGGTATCACAAGGTTACTGTATCACATTTCAACCTTTTGAACCCAATCCCAGGGTGCTGAGGCCATCACTTTGCACTACCTTCTGCACATAGTTCTTTGAACCACACTTCTCACACAGTTGCATTCCCAAGTGCAGAACATCAAAGGTAAGACAAATGTGCTGTGATGAGCAGTTTATTTCCTAGTCATATTCTTTTCCAAAATTCTAATCCATCACCTCTATAATGTACTTCCCTCTTAACATTCTCCCCTTCCAGGACAGTGGATATTTTCAAGCCCAGAGGACACTGATGAATGCTATCTCATTCCTATTGATCACTGTAACAGCTCTCAACAACAAAAGGCAGATGGCATATAAATTTCACTGAAGGTCTGGACCAGGAGTGTATCAACAAACACACCATCTTTTCAGCAATTCATCAAAAGTTTACTATATCATATTGCCAGACATCATCAGAAATTGAGTCAAACTTCATTCCCTCTTATGTCAATGTCAGGGCCCTCTAACTATCAAGGCACTTGACTACTCTATGGACACATCACTCTTTCTCCCACACCTATCTCACACCTTCACTCCCAAAGCCATAGCTCCCATGGTGATCTCCTTCACTTCCTCCTCATTCCTAAGCATGTGTGGCATAGGGACTGCTTTCAAATTCAAACAGGATTAAGTTCTATCACAAGTCTGAGAGTCCACACTCATTGAAGCAGTCTTGATGGCCTCCTTCCCTTATTGTGTTGTCCTTAAATCTCAACTACTGAGAACCACATCAGAACTCAGATATCGCAATGCCGCCTCCATTGGAGTTTCACCTAACCTCCCTTCATCAGTCCCAGCCTTTACCACTCAAATCCCATCACCTAAAGCGCTCTAGCCCATGCCCAGTTAATCTCATGGATACCCACTCATGCTCCTAACCAAATCAACCTGACTGAGGAAAACAGCCCAGGCTGGTGTGTGTTTAACAAGGGAATATACAACAGCTGCAGTCTCATCTTATTGGACTCAAACTTTGGTCTCCCATTAAAAAGAAAGAAGAATAACCCCAGCCCAACCCTGGTCCCTACACTTCCAACTCCATTTTAGAGACGTTTTTATGCTCAACTGATCCCCATAGTTCCAGACACTCAGGAACTGCTCCCTGAAATATCACAAACCCTAATAGCTAAAATATGGAGGTTTTGATATCCCCAAATAACACTACGCTTCCTAATACGAATATCTGTGTCCCAGCTGACGGTCATTCCATAACTCCATCTGCCAAATGCAGACATTCACATCCTCCATGTATCTTACCTCTCTCTCAACCTCCAAATTTGGGAATCCACGTGGCTACACCTGAAACACCATTCTAGAATCCAAAGCATATTTCGCCACCAGAGTCACCATCATGGGCCAGTTACCCTTACATTCACTGAGACTATCCCAGTTGCTTCCATCCTACTCTTTTACCACCTCCATCAAATCTGTATTTTTCATCATGCTACAGCCATGGAGAGTCCAATGAGAACTCCGTCACATGACTTGCTCCTACTGCTCCAAACTCCCATTGCTCCCATAACCTGCAGAACACACTTCCACGATGTCATAAAGCTCTGATAGACTTGATTCCTGTCCCTTTGTTACCAGTTACTGATTTAAAAAAAGAAAAAGACTCCTTCTGATTCCTGACTGAGTTCAGTATTCAGTCAAAGCCTTTATGCATACAGGCCCCTATGCCTGCTAAAGCCTCTCATATCCCATTTCACGGGTTAACAAAAAAACAGGAACCACCCATATAACACTAGACCTAGACTTGGAGTTCTGGGTTTGGTGTCTCTTCACGGTCTCCAGGGCCAAGTTGTAGCAGAGTGGCTAGACATTTCTGAAAAACTGGTATCTCCGAGGTAACAAGGCTGGATGGCCCTGATATAATCTCTTAAACCAAGACCCTAAGTGGTTCTGCATCTGCAGGAAACTGTGAAAAGTAAAGATCTGTTGAGAGCCTGGTACTCATCACTAGGACCAATGGGCTCAGGCTGCTCAGGGCCCGGCCACAGCTTCAGTGTTGGGTGATGCCTGCTTGAATGGGGGCTCTCAGAGGACTTCTCTTTCCTGTCCTCACTGCTATCCTCTCTCTTCTAGTACGTTCTTCCTCTGAGAAGTTTTGAGACAAGATTAGAACCCTAACTCACACTTGGTCCTGTATTTTTTCACAGCCATTGAGGGCAGCAGCTTCCTGAAAATGAAGTAAAACACCTCACACAAAACTTTGCTTCATCTCCTTTGTTGCATTTTTTCATAAAATTTGCCAAGGCTTCTGTAATCCTCCCTCTTCACTCACACAAACATGGCCTTACACAGTGGCTTTACAGCCTGTCACCATCTCCCAACCAGTCATCCCATGTAGAACCCTCAAGCAACTTACAGTTCTGGCGCTGATACCTGGGCTGCAGGACAGGACAGGAACCTACACCGGAGGCTGGAGGGTGAATGAGGTGAGGCTGGGTTGGACTGTGGAAGCACAAAGTAGCTTGGGAAGCAGGGAGGAGTCAATCCTGGTCTGTTGTGAATCATCCTGCCACAGAAACACAACTGCACTGCAGAGATACTACCTCTGATGCCTCGGGACCCAGCACTGGAGTCTCTGATTCTGTGAACGCACTGCAAAGGTCAAATTAACCGCCAAAAGAATGACCCTGGAAGTCACCCTCCAACCAATGAGCACAGGAATAAGGCACCTTTCCTGGGCTTTGATTGGATAAATCCAGCCATCCTTAGAGCACAGCCCTTTGGGTAATGTAGCAATTTAGTCTCCCATAAGGCACTAGGATCCCAGTCACACATTGACCACTGGGAATATTGTTCTGGGGCGTCCCATGGTCACTGAGAACTGCAACGTCAGGTTTTAAGGTTGGTCTCGGGTTTCTGAGGAGCGTTGTCTCCAAAACTAAACTCTTGTTTGATAACAATATTTCAGATTTTGTAACCCTTAGAATGCCCCCTCAGGTGAAAAGTATTATTTCAATTATTCCTGAAGGCCACAAATCTACAAGGATAAATTTATAGACAGGTATTTTAATTGACCCTTACAGAGAGAAGGAGAGAACGGCTGCCTCCTTTATGACCCTCTAATTGGATCCAGCCCATAACCAGAGCAGGTGCCTTCAAATAAGAACCGAATGGGCCATTTTTCTGTGCAGGAGACCGTGCTGCAGAAACTGAGCCACTCCAGCCTGGCTTGGTTTTTTTAACATCAATATATGAGGTTATGAAGAGAGAAAAGATGCTATGAGAAAATATATGCAATTCCATCATATTTTTCAAAAAAATTTTTGAAAAAAATACATAGGCCAACACGCTGACATTTCCTTTTTTCCCCATATGTCTATAGTCAGTACAAATTGTGACATAAATGAGAGGAGAGTTACTGAATGTTTCCTAGATGGGCCAGGCCCTCGTTCAATGCTTTATCTATATTATTATTTCATTTAATTTTCTTTGCAACCTGAGATGCTTTAACCATCTGTTTTATGGAAAGGCAAACGAGGCCCAGAGACTAAATATACAGTAAATTGCCTGATAGTAGAGTTAATAAAGGCAGGGCCAAAAGTCAAAGCCAGGTGTCTCTAACAACAGAGCTCAGCCTTCAAATGTTAGGCTCTGCTGCCTCCTAGAGGGTTGAATGGAGATTGGGTTCCCCTTAGAACCAGCTAGATGTTCTTGTGGGTTATGAGCAGCCCCAAAGCTTTAGTGGCTTAAAGTAAATGAGGCATCTTTCTTGTTGATAGCACACAGACACGCTGGTTCTCCTGGAATCAGGATAAAGGTGCAGCCACCATGTAGGTTCTGGCTTAATGTTATCAGAGAGGACAGAGACCTCTGCCTGTCTCACTGGTCCCTGACTCTTCAGTTAGAGAGGACAGGCTTGACCCCAGCCACATTTCATTGGTCAAAGCATATCAATGGCTGCAGCCAACGTCAAGGTCAGTTTAAGGACATAATCTACTTTTATGAACCCCAGTATGGAGACCCCATGGTGTTGGTCTCTTTGGGGGCTGCTCAGGGACAAAGGAGAGGAAGAGTAATTGGAAGGAAGTGGCAGGGGAAGTCAGTCAGGATGGGCCCCTATCTCGTCATCCATGTGGACTTGGTCCCCAGGTTGCCCTAACCTGTCATTGGTAAGATTCCGACGGGTGAATTTCAGAAAAAAGACTTTGTTCAGATGTCACTGGGACCAAACTCAGAATCCACTTGTGAGTGTGTCTCGCAGTAAATCGCTGGCTGCTTTGACTTCCCCCAGGTGGTAGAGGTGAAGGCCCACCTGTTAAGTGTGTTGATTGAACAGAGGTAGACGGACAACATTCATGGGAGACTCAACCACTGGGTACCTCCTACATGTGCCACATGAGGACGGGTGCATGACCTAGACCAGGAATCTCAGTTATCACTCTTTGGGTGTGATGCTCTAGACATTGACTCTCACTGAACAGGACAATGTTCAGACATTAAGGAAAGCTCAGGGCCACTTTCTCTTACCACCTTCATAAAAGTCTACGACCTACATTAGTTTTTAATTTTCAACACACATCCAACCCACCAGAGGACCAGGTGGCTCAGCAGCCAACAACTCCTCCTCCTGGTATGACAGAAAATCAGCTTCTGCAGAGAGAGCTCCTCTCCCTCCTCTGGCAGGTCAAGGGCTGGGGCACCTCATTACAGTGGACTAGGTTGGCCCTGCCTGGGTCACATGTTTTATTGGAGTACATGATCACTACCAGGGCATGACCTATCTGAGAACTCATGGCAGAGCTTGTTCCATTTCCCACTAACCATGGCCCCATGGAACAGAGAAGCGACAGACTGGACTAGCAATAGAGGGTCTCAGAGCCACACACATGGCCCAGCACCAACTCCCTCTAGTAACCTCCCCTTTTTTCCTGCCCAAACACCCCTGTCCAGATGCCGCCGCTGGTCACAGCCTTGACACCTAAGAGGTACTTGAGCTCCTAAATCCCCTAAAGATGTAATAGCTCAGGATCAACCCCCAGTTGGAAGATTTAGAGTACACAAGGGGCATGTCTAGGCCCAGAGTGCCTCCAGCTGTTTTTCAGTCCAGGGTGCACACTGACATCACTGTCCACTGGGGGTGCTTGTGCAGTTCCACCCAGGTTCCCACCTGCTTCGCTGACAGCCCTAGCACTGTACATCCTGGTCCTGGGATCATTGCCTGCTCTACCCCCTTGAGAACCCTGACTGCTGGTCACCAGGGGGCCCCGGGCAGCTCTGGTGTTCACAAGTGTGTGGACTGACTGAATAAAACATATATTGATTTTAGAGAGAAAAAAAATTGGGTTATAGAGATACATCCATTTTTAGTTCCATTCTTTCTATACCTCCTTTGGTTGATGCTTGTACTTTTTCTGTCCCAGGATGGAACTTGCAAACTTGGTGTTATTGAGATTACTCTCAGACCCACAAAGCTATTTGGTTTTGGCTGGACCTATGGGGCAATTTAAGTAAAATAACCAAATAACGAGTCTGAGACTTGACAGATACAAAAACCATCATAAAGACAGATAGTGATGGGAGGATAGAATGGGATTCATGGAGAGTCATTCGTGACTGTTTCATATGGATACCTTTCATGGGAGCTGTTTCAAGGGCAGACTGTATTTTTAAAGGCAGAGGATGAAGCTCAGATAAGGGCAGGAGGACTTTGGTTTCAACGATGCAAGAATACATGGAAACACAAAAGTGTATGTCTAATGAATATGTGCATGAATATTTATTCACACACACACATATATATGTATATATTTTAAATCAATTGTACTTAGGCTACACTTTTAAAAAAAGTTTAAAACTTGAGGATCCCAAATAATTTTACTGTTATTACCAAAGTTCTGGAGCATATTTGTTGCTACTGTATCACTGCTTTGGAAATCAAATATAATGATGTGCTACTGGAATATCTCATCATGTGTTCCATTCTATTGTCTTGGCAGTGTAAAGTGGACTATGATGACAATATTTACACCAGGAAACTGATAAATATGACAAATGTAGTCTTCATGTATAAATGAATGCTTAGAATTTTTAAAAATATATTTTATTGACTTTTTGCAAAGAGGAAGGGAGACAGAGAGATAGAAACATCCATGAGAGAGAAACATCCATCAGCTACCTCCTGCACACCCCCTATGGGGATGTGCCAGAACAATGTACATGTTCTTCCCCGGAATTGAACTGGCACCTTTCATTCCACAGGCTGACACTCTAGCCACTGAAGGAAACTGCTTTGGGCATGAATGCTTAGATTTAAATAAGAGTGGCCCCAACCCTAAGTGGTTTGGCTCAGTGGATAGAGCATCGGCCAGCACACTGAAGGGTCCTGGTTCGATTTCAGTCAAAGGCATGTAACTTAGTTGTGGGCACATACCCACTGGGATTGTGCAAGAGACAACTAATAGATGATTCCAACTCTCTATCTCTCTCCCCCTTTCTCTCTGTAAAAAATCAAAATATATATTTTTAAAAAGAGTGGATCCAAAGTCTAACAATGCAGATTAAATGAATGACTATATGGTATATGTTGGCTTAATTTGTACATAGCATTAAAACTTAGTAAAACAATTTGCCTTCGAGGATTCAAAATCAATGCTTCCATATGGCAAAGTGGTCACGTAGGAATGAGGGAAATGAAAGCAAATGTCTTAGGTGCCACATAGTTCTCCTTTGTTTAAAAAAATAAATTTATTTAGACAATATGCAAGAGACTCTCAGAAGAAATTTTATCAAGGTAGATAAAGACACAGCAAAGAAATGTATAAAAATGTTGACCATAAAATATTCCTCAGTATAGCATTAAAACAAAAGAAATTAACACTTCATGCATTTCCGGGTTACTATTCAAAAAGGTTAACCATTGTAAGTCCTTGTAAAGTAGCAGAAAAGTTGGAAATTTTATATACTCCTGGTAGGGATAAGGCAAAGAGAATGGCCATTTGGATCATAGTTCCATATATCCTAAATGTAAAACATTCACCTACATAACAGTTTGATAAGTAACATACATATATATGAAGAAGTCAATGTAAATATTCCCAAAATATTTATTTATAAGAACCCAACCCGGGAAATAATAAAAACATAGATCAATAAAGTGATTATTCAGAGAACACATCATTAGAGAGCAATAAAAAAAAACAATCCACTCTTCACAGAAGCATTTGTACTGAATCTCAAAATGAATGTGTAGCATGAAGGAAACAAGGACTTGTTAAAATGTACACATCAAACAGTGCCTATAAAATTATGAACAGTATGATCTATTTTATTGTAAAGAATGTATATCCCTGAGTGTATGGAGTGCCAACAAAATCAGAATGAAATTACAATAGTACAGTAGGAAAATAGAGGATATGACAAAAGAAGGTATAGAGTTATAGGTATGGAAAATAGTACACTAATGAATCATAATGAACAAGAATAAATGCTGCCCTGTCCAGTGTCCTCAGTTGGTTGGGTGTGATCCCCTTCACTGACAGGTCTCTGGTTTGATTCCAGGTGAGTGAACATCCCCACTGGATTACCAGTTGTGGCGTGCAGGTGGACGCCGATCTGTTTACCCCTTCTCGTCCCTCTCTCTCACCAAAATTAATAAAATTATTTCCAAATAATATCTTAACTATTAATCTATGTGTTTTGCAAACATACAACTGTAAGCACATTGTCGCTGTACCCTGTGTATGAGTTACAGGTAGTTTACTTACACGACACATTTCACAGATTTATCTCTATGTAAGGCTCACCAAATAGCACACAAGAAAAAGGTGCACTTTGTTGCACATCAGATTTCATTTGCTGGGGGGACCAGCCTTACGTCAGTGACAGCAAATGCTGTGAAGTAGGGAAGACTATTGCCATTGGAATTAACAGGAATGCTGGCTGGTTACAGAAGACACATCCTGGGACTCACTACAGGTTTATCCTTCCTCTAGCTTTGAGGTCTTGCCTGTTGAGCAACAACCTTGAGATGAACTCTGTAGGGCACTAGGGGAATCCACAAAATCATGAGATTATTGTCTCTGCTGGTGTTGCCAGCTACAGAAAATAGTGATGGAAGAGGTGAGAAAGTCCTCATAGATCAAACAGGGGACAAGTCACAAAATAATTTAGACTTTAGTCCAAAAGAGGCACTTTTCACTTAGCTTAACTGCAGTATCTGGTATGACTAAGAAATTGGTGTCTCTGTTCCAATACTAATTCCACGTCAGCGTCTTACAAAAAATGACACCAGCCTATGAAATCTCATACATCAAGACACATAGCCTCTTTGAAGTATGTGGACAGTAGTTTCCCTAAACATTGCTGACACTTATGTAATACATACTTTGAACAGAGAATTTTAATTAATATTGTTACAGGAGTATAAGAAAGGCTGTCTGTACAGGGCGACCATTGACTTCCACAAGAGGATACACACAGCAAATTAGAACCACAAAATCATGCACAAATTCTCTCAAGGCCTTGGTCAGCAATACAAAATCAGCTAACATTGAACAAACATTGATTTTCTGCCATCAAGCTGTGCCTTACAAACACAGAATGTTGGGGACCCCATCATATCTGTTCACTTGTCCATGCTGACACCTCACAACATTCCTTTCACTCATTCCAATGAGAAAAAAGAACCAAAAATATTAAAGGACACAAGAAAATAATCCTTTACATAAAGATCATAAACCAGAGCAAAGGAGAGCAAGAGGTATTCAGGTTGATGAATTGGAACCTGAAACATTTCATCACAGGCTAATGTAAGACCCATAATATCCCTGAAAATGGTAGCAATACTTAGCTGAGGATGGGTGCTCTAGATAAATCCTGTGTCAGGTTAATTCTCTGGTAAGAAATAAAGAAATGAAGATTCATCCAGGAGCTCAGAATATTCATCATCTCCTCAGGCACAACCACAGGGAATGCAGGGGTTGTCAGTGATGCACACTCTTCAGGTGAATCAGGTGGTATGGTTGAAAGAACTTCCACACAAATACTTGCAGTGACATAAGGTTGTAGGCCTGAGTAGTATAGTAAATTGGATCCAGTTTCTGAAAGTGTCACTTATACCTGAAACTAAGGAGGCATCTGGCAGAGTGCACGTTCTGATAAAGGGGTTTGCATACAGGTAAAGGGGGTAATAGTTTCTCCTTTGGTATCCTTTTTTTTTAAAAATATATTTTATTAATTTTTTACAAAGCGGAAGGGAGAGGGATAGAAAGACGGAAACATCAATGAGAGAGAGACATCGATCAGCTGCCTCTTGCACGCCCCCCACTGGGGATGTGCCTGCAGCCAAGGTACATTCCCTTGCTGGAATCGAACCCAGGATCCCTCAGTCCGCAGTCCGACGCTCTATCCACTGAGCCAAACCGGTCTCGGCTCCTTTGGTGTTCTTATTCTGAGTGCAAAAGTAAAACATTCCCTGCACATTTAGAGCTCTTCTCTAATGTAACCTCTCTGTGCTGTTTGAGAGTGGAGATTTGCCCAAATTATTTTTGACAATCACTACACAATTAAGGTCTTCCATCAAAGTGAACTCTGAGGTGCTGAACAAAATTAGAGGTTTGACTGAAACACTTCCCACTCACTACAACTCAAGGTTTTTAAACAGTGTGAACTCTGAGGTGTTTAATGAGGTGAGCCTTTCGACTGAAGCACTTCCCACAATCACTGCACTCATAAGGTTTTTCACCACTGTGAACTCTGAGGTGTTGAATGAGGTAAGCCCTTTGACTGAAGCACTTCCCACAATCTGTACAATCATAAGGTTTTTCACCACTGTGAACTCTGAGATGTCGAATGAGGTGAGCCTTTCGATTGAAGCACTTCCCACAGTCTCTGCACTCATAAGGTTTTTCACCACTGTGAACTCTGTGGTGTGTAATTAGGCCAGACCTTTGACTGAAGCACTTCCCACAATCACTACACTCATAAGGTTTTTCACCACTGTGAACTCTGAGGTGTTGAATGAGGTGAGCCCTTTGACTGAAGCACTTCCCACAATCACTACACTCATAAGGTTTTTCACCACTGTGAACTCTGAGGTGTTTAATGAGGTGAGCCGTTCTACTGGAGCACTTCCCAGAACCTCTGCAATCATAAGGTTTTTCACCATTGTGAACTCTGAGGTGTTTAATGAGGTGAGCCCTTCGACTGAAACACTTCCCACAATCTCTGCAATCATAAGGTTTTTCACCACTGTGAACTCTGAGGTGTTTAGTGAGGCTAGAGCTGTGACTGAAGCACTTCCCACAAACACTACACTGGTAAGGTTTTTCACCACTGTGAACTCTGAGGTGTTGAATAAGGTTAGATCTTTTACTAAAGCACTTCCCACAATCATTACACTCATAAGGTTTTTCTCCAGTGTGAACTCTCTTGTGGATAAGGAGGTGAGTACTTTCCTTAAAAGATTTCCCACATTCACTACACTTATATTGTTTTTGGCTAGTATGAACTTTTCTGTGATTAGTGAGGGAAGACCGAAGATGGAAGGACTTCCCACATTCACTGCACGCATAAAGTTTTTCTACAGTGTGAACTCTCCTATGTCTACTGAGATCAGAGACATATGTAAAAGCTTTCCCACATACATTACACTCATTTTTCACTTTTCCCAACCACAGCCCCTGATGGTGAACAAAATTCTGGTTGTGGATGGCAGCTTTTTCACAATCACCACTTTGGTGATTACCATTTCGATTGAGAAATTTCACTGAAATCTCACTGTGACTGGCTAGCACCTCAGTGGTGAGAGGTGCATGGTAATGGAGAAGTTGTGACATGGCTGGGAAGTCTTCCCCAACTTCCCTCCTCGTTGAAGGCAGCCCTGATAAGTAGAAGCTGAACCCGTTCAGAAATGAGGTCCTGTCCACAGCTTCTTTCCAGGGCTTCTTTACAATGGCTTCCATTTTTTGCTGATGAGAATTTTTACTCAAACAGAAATCTCTCACAAATGCATCACTGAAGAAGGCTTTTTGCTCAAAGTATGCTGCTTGTGATTCAGTCAGATGCAGAATATCTTTGAGTACAGAGAAACACCTCCCACAGTCATGGGTCCTATGGGTTGCTGTAGCTGTCTTAGCAGTACTAACCTGTGACTCCCATTGTACAGATACACTCTGCTCAGAAGAGGATTCCACATCATCTCTTTTATGCCAACAACCTGAAATCAGAAAAATGGTGATGAAATGAATGTTTACTGTGCTGACAGCGAAGTCTCATTAGAAAAGTGTGTCACACATAACTTGTTGGTTATATTATATTGTCTGGCAGTAAAATATCTGAAGGAAATATTGATAAGATGCTGCTGTGAAGATCTGGGCCTCTGAATATCAACATACATGGAAGTCCACAAACAAAATATGAAACAAACATGGCAAGTACCACCTGGAACAGAAGCTGGATGGTCTGCTCATGCGCCTGCTAACAGTGTTCAACAGGGATTGTCTGCTGGTGACATGGAAAGGTGTACAGAATGTTGCTTACATCTTATATCTTGATCCATGTAAAATTCAGGAAAGGAGAATCATGTGTCGAGTTCTAGTGAAGCACATCTGTGCACCTCATAACACATATGAAGGTCAATAGTTGAGAATACTGAAGATAGAGCAGTTCAGAGGAACAGGTGATGGAGAAAGGGGAAAAAGGTGAAGGTAGAGAGAAACCAGGAAGGCACAGATTAAACGATGAGTCAGAGAAGTGTCAAGCATTGCAATGAAAAGGTAGAAATCAGGTGTTGCCAGTGGCCCCTGAACCTAAAGTATGTTGGACATGAGCACTTTCCTGCTATGATTTCAACACCACCCTAATGTCATCTTCCCCTGAGATGCAACTCAGGAGGGCCAGGCAGTTCTTTAGATCATCCTGCATGTTCAAGCTGAGAAAAACAGTGTTCTCCTTGGACCTTATCCTGTACAAGCACATAGTATAAAAATATTGTAAGTTTTATTGACAGACAATAGAAGTGAGTAGGCAGCACTAATCCAGATCAAGTCAGCATGCAATAGTATTCAGGGAACAGAATATTCCATAAAATGCAAGGAGGTCTTTTAAGAACTGCCCATGGTCCATGCAAGTGAAAACCACAATTAGGCACAGTCAGTCACAAAGAGCCTGTAGCTGGAGGAATGGTGAAGCGGGAGGCATGGATGTGGTCATAGACACCCTGCCAGAGACAGAAAGTACAAGCTGGGCCCATTGAGCTGTTTGCAACAATCCTATCCCCAGATACTTTCTGCTCTATGTGAGGCAATGAGTGTGAGGGACAAGTAAGGAGTCATTTGCTCAGGTCTTGGAAATACTCAGGACTCTCATCCACAGCACAATTGACAGGACAATAGGGAAAACAAGTACAGTCATTGGTATGGCTGTGAGAGCCACATTTGTGGGAAGAAATAGAGAGAGTTCATCAACTCAGGATATTTGGAGGAATGTGAAGTCTTACCTACAGACGAGACCAGTGAGAAAACTTCTACCATGATCTTGCAATACAGAAGTCTCTGGGCCTCATCAAGGAGCCCCCACTCCTCCTCAGAGAAGGTGATGGCCATGTCCTCAAAGTTCATCTCCTGTCATAATGGACACAGCTTAGTCCTTGATGAGTTTTTCTCGTAAGATTTTATGTTCCTGATATTCCACTACTTCCACCTGATCCCTCATCTCCCCACATCAGAAAAGATCCCATAGTTTGGTTCAATCAAAGTCATTCTCTCCTTCTGTTCCATTTGATGCTGTATCTTTCTCCCCCAAAATAATGGCACATCATCCTGTATATGGTACCTGTGCCCTGGAACTCACATGTAGTGCACAGCCTTTTCAATACAGTGTGTATCATGAGTTTAGGGTAGAGAGAGATGGTGTCCATAAGGAGGCTGTGAGTGATTTCACAATGTACTTGACAGGCAATCACTTTGTTGTCCCCGATTCAGGGTATCACAAGGTTACTGTATCACATTTCAACCTTTTGAACCCAATCCCAGGGTGCTGAGGCCATCACTTTGCACTACCTTCTGCACATAGTTCTTTGAACCACACTTCTCACACAGCTGCATTCCCAAGTGCACAACATCAAAGGTAACACAAATGTGCTGTGATGAGCAGTTTATTTCCTAGTCATCTTCTTTTCCAAAATTGTAATCCATCACCTTTATAATGTACTTCCCTCTTAACCGTCTCCCCTTCTAGGACAGTGGATATTTTCAAGCCCAGAGGACACTGATGAATGCTATCTCATTCCTATTGATCACTGCAACAGCTCTTAACAACAAAAGGCAGGCGGCACACAAATTTCACTGAAGGTCTGGACCAGGAGTGTATCAACAAACACACCATCTTTTCAGGAATTCATCTGAAATTTCTTATATCATATTGCCAGACAGCACCAGAAATTGAGCCAAACTTCATTCCCTCTTATGTCAATGTCAGAGCCCTCTAACTATCAAGGCACTTGACTACTCCATGGGCACATCACTCTTTCTCCCACACCTATCTCACACCTGCACTCCCAAAGCCATAGCTCCCATGGTGAGCTCCTTCACTTCCTCCTCATTCCTAAGCATGTGTGGCATCGTGACTGCTTGCAAATTCAAACAGGATTAAGTTCTATCCCAACTCTGAGAGTCCACACTCATTGAAGCAGTCTTGATTTCTACTGTGGAGGCCTCCTTCCCTTATTGTGTTGTCCTTAAACCTCAACTACTGAGAACCACATCAGAACTCAGATATCGCAATGCCGCCTCCATTGGAGTTGCACCTGACCTCCCTTCATCAGCCCCAGCCTTTACCACTCAAGTCCCATCACCTAAAGCGCTCCAGCCCATGCCCAGTGAATCTCATGGATGCCCACTCATGCTCCTAACCATATCAACCTGACTGAGCAAAACAGCCCAGGCTGGTGTGTGTTTAACAAGGGAATATACAATAGCTGCAGTCTCATTTTCTTTAATTCAAACTTTGGTCTTCAATTGAAAAGAAAGAAGAATAACTCCACGCTGGTCTCTATACTTCCTGCTCCATTTTAGAGAAGTTTTTATGCTGAACTGATCCCCAAAGTTCCAGACACTCCTGAACTGCTACCTGAAATATCAGAAACCCTAATAGCTAAAATATGGAAGTTTTGGTATCCCCAAATAACACTACCCTTCCTAATACGAGTATCTGTGTCTCAGCTGACCATCATTCCATAACTCCATCAGCCAAATGCAAACATTCACATCCTCCATGTATCTTAACTCTCAACCTCCAAATTAGGGAATCCACGTGGCTACACCGGAAACACCAATCTAGAATGCAAAACTTATTTCGCCACCAAAGCCACCATCATGGGCCAGTTACCATTACATTTACTGAGACAACCCCAGTGGCTTCCATTCTACTCTTTCACCACCTCCTTCAAATCTATATTTTCATCAATATACAGCCATGGAGAGTCCAATGAGAACTCCGTCACATGAGTTGCTCCTACTGCTCCAACCTGCCATTGCACTAGGATCCCAGTCACACATTGACCATTGGGAATATTGTTCTGGGGCGTCCCAGGGGCACTGGGAACTGCAACGTCAGGTGTTAGGGTTGGTCTCAGGTTTCTGGGGAGCATGGTCTCCAAAACTGAACTCTTGTTTGATAACAATATTTCAGATTTCGTGACCCTTAGGATGCCCCCTCAGGTGAAAAGTATTATTTCAATTATTCCTGAAGACCGCAAATCTACATGGATAAATATATGGAAAGATATTTTAATTGACTTGTAGAGAGAGAAGGAGAGAAAGGCTGCCTCATTTATGACCCTCTAATGGGATCCAGTCCATAACCACAGCAGGTGCCCTCAAATAAGAACCGAATGGACAATCTTTCTGTGCAGGGGACCATGCTCCAGAAACTGAGCCACTCCAGCCTGGCTTGGCTTTTTTAACATCGAAATATGACGTTATGAAGAGAAAAAGGAGACTATGAAAAAATATACGTAATTCCATTATATTTTTTAAAAGAAATTTTGAAAAAAATACATAGGCCAACACATTGACAGTTCCTATATTTTCCATATGTCTATAGTCGGTACAAATTATGACATAAAGGAGATAAGAGTTACTGAATGTTTCCTAGATGGGCCAGGCCCTGGTTCAATGCTTTATCTACATTATTATTTCATTTAACTTTCTTTGCATCCTGAGATGGTTTAAGAATCCTTTTTAAGGAAAGGCAAACTAGGCTCAGAGACTAAATATACAGTAAATTGCCTGATAGTAGAGTTAATAAAGGCAGGGCCAAAAGTCAAACCCAGGTGTCTCTAACCATGGAGCTCAGCCTTCAAATGTTAGGCTCTGCTGCCTCCTAGAGGGTCGAATGGGGAATGGGTTCCCCTTAGAATCAGCTAGGAGTTATTGTGGGTTATGAGCAGCCCCAAACCTTTAGTGGCTTAAATTAAAGAAGGCATCTTTCTTATTGATAGAACAGAAACACGCTGGAATCACGATAAAGGTGCAGCCACATGTAGGTTCCGGCTGAATGTTATCAGAGAGGACAGAGACCGTGGCATGTCTCACTGGTACCTGACTCTTCAGTTAGAGGGGACAGGCTTGACCCTAACCACATTTCATTGGTCAAAGCATATCAATGGCTGCAGCCAACGTCAAGGTCAGTTTAAGAACCTCACCTACTTTATGAACCCCAGTATGGAGACCCCATGGTGTCAGCCTCTTTTGGGGCTGCTCAGGGACAAAGGAGAGGAGGGGAAATTGGAAGGAAATGGCAGGGGAAGTCAGTCAGGATGGGTCCCTGTCTCCTCATCCAGATGGACACTGTCCCCAGGTTGCCCTAACCTGTCACTGGCAAGACTCAAAGGGGTGAACCTCAGAAAAAGGAATTTGTTCAGATGTCATTGGCAGAAAACGCATAATGCACTTGTCAGTGTGACCCTGGGTAAATCCCTGGCTGCCTGTGTTCACCACTGTCGTCGAGGTGAAGACCCACATGGTAAGTGTATTGATTGGGAAGGTACAGGTGTTTAAGCATCCAGCATCCATGTTCCTTTATTTTGTCATTTAAAATAAATCTTTATTGTTCAAATTATAGCTGTTCCTCTTTTTTCCTCCCATAGCTCCCTTCCACCTGGTTCCTTCCACACCTACCCTCACCCCCCCCATTACTGATCTCATCCATAGGTGTAAGATTATTGTCAAGTCTCTTCCCGCACCACCCACATGCCCATAACCCGGAGAATTGTCAGTCCACTCCCTTTCTATGCTCCTGATTCTATTACATTCACCAGTGTATGCTGTTCTTCTGATTTTTTTATTCACTTGATTTTTAGATTCACTTGTTGACCCTAAGAGTGAGTGGTTAAGAAATAAATATGCACCAGCCACATCTCACCTTTTTTGAATTACTCTTCTATCTCCAAGTAATAAAAAAGGTGATCTACAACTCCTCCCTGCTCCATAATGTTTACAATTTTCTAAACTAGTCTTCATCTTGAACTACTCCTCAGACTTCAAGATGATTATTAACTGATCTTGTAAATATCTCAAACCCTAATAGGAAAAAAAGATTGTATATTCCTCATGAACATGACCATTCCCATGATGAATTTCTCCATGTCCGTTGATGGTGTTTTCATAACTTGAGGTGCTAATTCCAAACTGTTACATCAAAATTAGAAAATTCAAGAGACCACATGTAAGTCACAAATCCCTAATGTAACTGTTTCTTCCACATCCACAACCACTACTGTGCTCCTAGTGCAGTCACACCCACCAACACTATCATAAAAGCTTCCATCCTGGGCTTTCTACCACCGTCCTCACAGCCATATTGTGCATCATGCTGCAGTCACAGGAGTCTAATAAGACCTGGGACACATCATCTGTGCTACTGTTCCAATTACCCCAATGATCCCACCACCAGCAGAACAGAAACCCAAGCTGTCACAAAGCTCCTCTGGACTTGATTCCTGTCCCACTGTTTCCAGTTACTATTATTTAAAAATGGACACCTGATTGTTCCTCAATCACCTTAGTCTTCCCTTCAAGCCTTGGAACGTTCTGAAACTTATGTGTGGAATGCCGTATCCTACACAATTTCCACTGGTTGCCAAAATCAGTTACCTCCCATATGACCCCTGACCTGGACTTAGTATTCTGGACTTAGTATCTCTTCAAGGTCCCCAGGTGGCTGGTCAATTTTGGGACCCCACCAATTCCTAGGTGAGGCCCTGAAATAAGCTCTACAACCCAATCCTTCCAAGCGGCTCTGCATCTGCAGGAACCTGTGAGATCTAAAGGCCTGTTGAGAGCCAGACACCCACCGCCAGGACCCATGGGCTCAGGCTGTTCAGGGCCCTGGCCCAGCCCCAGGGCTGGGTGATGCCTGCTTGACATCAGGACTTTCACAGGATTTCTCCTTTCTGTTCCTGACTGCTGTCCTCTCGCTTCTAGAATGTTCTTCCTCTGGGCAGTTTTGAGGAAAGCTTAGAACCCTCACTCACACTGTGTCCGTCGTTGGTTCACAGCCAGAGATGGCAGCAGCTTCCTGAAAACGAAGACAAAATCCTCACACAAAACTCTGCTTCATCTTCCTTGTTGTTTCACACATAAAACAGACCGTGTCCCCAAATCTCCCTCCTCAGTCACCCCACCACGGCCTTACCCGGCGGCCTGTCAGCCCGTCACCCTCTCCACCAGTCACACCACGTGGAGCCCTCAGGCCACTCACTGTTCCGGTTCCGGGGCGCGGAGACCGGGGCTGCAGGACGGCACAGCCCCCACACCGAGGCCGGAGGGTAAATGTGAGGCCGGGTTGGACACCGGAAGCAGGAAGGAGTGTGGGAGGCACGGAGGACTCAGTCACGGCCTGTGGTGACTCCTCCAGCCGCAGACACTCCCTGCCCAGCGGACACGCTGCCTCCAACCTTCTCGCCACCAGAGCGCTGAAGCCTGAGGGTCTGTGAACCCGCAGAAGAGGCAGAAATGGCCGCCGCGAGGTGGACGCCGGAAGTCCCGCCCTAACCGGATGTGCAGGCACAAATATCCCCGTAAGCCATTGATTCCGGCGCGGTGCTTTCTGGGTAATGTAGTTTTCCCTACGTTACAGGGCTCATCCCAGCCAATGCCCTTGGTGAGGACCGTATGTTCTGGTGTAGAAGACCACCCTGCGTGTCATAAGCATTTCAATGAACATTACCGTATTAAAGTCAAACTAACATTTGTGTTTTTTTTCATTTTTATTTAGTCTGCGTTGGAAGAGGGGTAGTCTTATACGGCGAGTGTATTCCAAACTCTTTATTTTCACTGGAAAAGTTGGAGGTCGTCTTATATTCCCTGTGCTCTTATTCCCCGTTAAGTATGGTAAAGGTGTTGAGGCATCACAAGTGGTGCTGGAGGACAAGATGGAACTGCGGGTCTGCTTACCCGGTCTATACTGATAGATCTCTCAGGGGAGGGGCAAGAGGAGCCCTAGAATAGATATACTGAAGAGTATATATAAAAGGGGAAAGGGAGAAATCTGTAATACTACCAACAATAAACGTAAATACATATATTTTTTTTCTAGCCTTAACTGGTTTGGCTGAGTGGATAGAGCATCAGTCTGTGGACTGAAAGGTCCCAGGTTAGATTCTGGTCAAGAGCATGTACCTTGGTTGCAGGTACATCACCAACAGGAAGTTTTCAGGAAGCAGCTAATCTATATTTCCAACTCCACGTGGTAACTGCCCTGAGTTTTCCTGCCCCTACCCCTGTCCAGATGCCTCCACTGCTCTCAACCTTGACAGGTGAGAAGATCTTGAGCCCCTCAATCCCATAGACGTGATATAGTGCAGGGCCAATCCCTGGCTGGAGGGTCCAGAGACCACAAGGGCCATGTCTAGGCCCAGAGTGTCTGCAGCTGCTTTGGTTTTAGTCTGGGAGAACACTGACATCATTGTCCCCTGTGGGTGCTTGTGCAGCTCAGCCCAAGCCCCCACTGCTACTCTGACAGCCCTGGCACCACCCATCCTGATCCTGGGGTCATTGCCTGCTCTGCCCCCATGAGAACCCTGACTCCGGTCACCAGGGGACTCTGGTGTTCACAAGTGTGTGGACTGAGTGAATAAAACATATATATTGATTTTAGAGAGAGAAAAAAATAGGGTTATAGAGATACATCCATTTTCAGTTCCATTCTTTCTATACCTCCTTTGGTTGATGCTTGTAGTTGTTCTGACCTGGGATGGAACTTGCAACCTTGGTGTTGAGATGGTTCTCCGACCTTCGGAGCTATTGGGTGTCGGTTGGACCTATGCGTCAGTTTAAGTAAAATAACCCAATAACGTGTCTGAGACTTGACAGATACAAAAACCATCATGAAAAAGATAGTGGTGGGAGGCTAGAAGGGGATTCATGGGGTGTCATATGTGACTGTTTCACATGGATACATTTCATGGGAGCTGTTTCAAGGGAGGCTGTATTTCTCATCAGATTCATGCAATAGGCTTTCCTTCCCCTGGCAGCCAGGA
Organism: Antrozous pallidus; assembly: GCA_027563665.1. Lineage (NCBI taxonomy): Eukaryota > Metazoa > Chordata > Mammalia > Chiroptera > Vespertilionidae > Antrozous > Antrozous pallidus. The sequence continues at coordinate 703,186 of CM050525.1, read as the reverse complement.
CCAGTATTCCTCTGGAACCTGGGACCCAGGCATTCCCGCTGGCTGTTGTCTTCTGTTTTTGCTTTTGCCCGCTGGTGCCTTCACTCCAGCTACAGCTTTCAGTCTTCTTTGTTCTGGCCAGAGTGCCATGACATCGCCGTTTCGCCTCCAACCACAGGGATGGGCGCTCACTGCCACCGCCTCCTCTCTGTGCCTGGGTGCCAGGCACTCGACCCCACCACTGCTTTGTCTCCATCCCCAGAGCCGGGCACTCATGTCACTCGGCCCCACAACCCGCTTCTGATTGGATGGTAGTGTAGCAAAGGTATGGTTAAATTTGCACGTTGCTCTTTAATTAATATGATATATAAAATCAATTATACTTAAATCAAATGTTTAAAAAGTTTAAAACTTGAGGATCTCAATAATTTTCCTCTATTATTAGCAAAGTTCTGGAGCAAATTTTTTGCTACTGTATCAGTGTTTTGCAAATAAAATACAATGATGGGCTACTGAAATATCTCATCAGATATGTGTTCCATGCTATCATTTTGGCAATTTAAAATGGATCATGATAACAATATTTACACCACAAAATTGACAAATACAACAAATGTAGACTTAATGTATAAATGAATGCTTAAGACTTTTAAAATATACATATTTTATTGATTTTTTACAAAGAGGAAGGGAGAGGGACAGGGAGTTAGAAACATCCATGAGAGAGAAACATCCATCAGCTGCTTTCTGCACATCCCCTCCTAGGGATGTGCCCAGACCAATGTATATGCCCTCGACCAGAATCTTTGAACACAGAGAAACACCTGCCGCAGAGGTGAGTTCTCTTGGTTGCTGGAGCTTAAGAGGCTCTAACCTGTGACTCCCCTTGTACAGATACACTCTGCTTAGAACATGTCTCCACATCATCTCTTTTATGCCACCAACCTGAGAAAAGAAAAATGGGGATGAAATGAATGTCGACTGTGGTTCCAGAGAGAAGTCTTATTATAAAAGTGTGTCACACATAACCATGTTGGTTCCATTATATTGTCTGGCAGTCAAATATCTGAAGGAGATATTGATAAGATGCTGCTGTGAAGTTCTGGCCCTCTGAAGATCAACATACAGGGAAGACCTCAAACAAAATAGGAAACAAACATGGAAAGCACCACATAGAACAGAAGCTGGATCATGTGCTCATGGGTGTGCTAAAAGTGTTCAACAGTGTTGTCTACTAGTGACATGAAAATGTGTACACAATGTTCCCTACATCTCATTCCATATAAAAGAAATGAGAATCATGTGTCCAGATCTAGTGAAGCACGTCTGTGCACCTCATAACATATGCAGGTCAGTATTTGAGAATTCTGCAGATAGAGCAGTTCAGAGGAACAGAAGATGGAGCAAGGGCAAAAAGGTAAAGGTAGCCATAAACCAGGAAGGCACATATTAAAAGATAAGTCATGGAAGTGTCAAGCGTGGGAATGAAAAGGTAGAAATCAGGTGTTGCCATTGGCACTTCAACCTAAAGTCTGTTGGACATGAGCCCGTTCCTGGCATGATGTAAATGCCACCCTTATGCCATACCTCCCCCAGTTGCAACTCAGAAGGGCCAGGCAGCCATTTAGATCATCCTGCATGTTCACACTGTGAAGAACCGTGTTCTTCGTGCATCTTATCCTGTAAAAACACTTAGAACAACAATAGTCTAAGTTTTATTGACAGACAACAGAGGTGAGTAGGCAGCACTGCTCCAGGGCAAGGCAGCATGCAATAGTATTCAGGGAACAGAATATATACAATGCAAGGAGGTGTTTCAAGAACCGCCCATGGTTCATGCAAATAAAGACTGTAACCTGGAACAGTCAGTGACAAGGAGCCTTTAGCTGGAGGAACGGTGAAGTGGAAGCCATGAATGAGGACATAGACACCCTCCCAGAACAGAGAGTACAAGCTGGGACCATTAAGCAGTTTGCATCAATCCTGTCCCCCGGACACTTCCTGCACTATCTGAGACTATGGGTATGAAGGATATTTATGGAGGCCTTTGTTCTAGGCTCACCACACACTCAACACTCTCACCAACAGCACAGTTGACAGGATAATGGGATAAAATATAAGAGCCCATGGTCTGGCTGCAGGAGAGAAAAAGCTGTTTTGAGAATAAAGGAAGAAAGGACATCACCTCATTACACTGGGACAATGTGAAGCTCTTTACCTGCAGATGAGACAAGTGTCAATGCTTACAACATCACATCGCAGTACAGAAGTCTCTCAGCCTCATCCACAAGCCCACACTCCTCTTGGGAGAAGGCAACGGCCACGTCCTCAAAGTCCATATCCTGTTGTGAGGAACACAGTTCAGTCCATGATCAGCTTGTCTCCTAGGCTTTTACTTTTGTCATACATCCCACTCTCCATATCAATGTGCTGCCTCTATTCCCCAAATCAAAGAAAGTGACAGGACTTACACCCAACATAGTCACTCTCTCCTTCTATTCCTACTGATACTGTGTGTCACACAGCAATAGAGCAGATGCCCAGATTGATTATTCCTGATGAAGGGCTTCACATTTAGGGTCAATGCATTGGGTGTAACCAACATAGGGTACAGGTAAAGGTTGGCCAGAAAGAGAGATGGAAGTGATTTCACACTGATCTGGGGGCAATATCCTTGTTGTCGAACACGTTCTCCTTCCAAGACCCCAAAAACATAGCATCACTAGTCCCCTCTTGATTCCAATCTAGGTTGCTGAGGCCAACACTTTGCATTACCTGTTCCACATAATTCTTTGTATCCCAATTCTCTCATACAGCTTCATGCCCAGAGACACCAATTCAAAGACAACACATATATGCCATGAAGGGGAGGGGTTGTATTCCACTTCCCTTCTCAACATTCTAACTCAGCTCCTCTTTAATATATTTCTCTTGTAACCTTTTTTTAAAAATATATTTTATTGATTTTTTACAGAGAAGAAGGGAGAGGGATCGAAAGTCAGAAACATCGATGAGAGACATCGATCAGCTGCCTCTTGCAAGCCCACTACTGGGGATGTGCCCGCAGCCAAGGTGCATGCCCTTGCCGGAATCGGACCCGGGACCCTTCAGTCCGCAGTCCGACGCTCTATCCACTGAGCCAAACCAGTCTTGGCCTCTTGTAACCTTCTTGCAAACTCACACCAGTAGAGATTTTCAACACCAGCTGACACTGATGTATACTATCCCATTCCTATTGATCACTATATTTTTCCACCTGAAACAGCAGGTGTGCACCTATATGACATCTAAATTCTGCACCTGGCTGTAGAGCCACAAAAGCCATCTTTTCAAGAGTTACCCTAAAATCCTCCACATGGCATCATCCAGCTATCAACAGAAAAGGACTCAACCTTCACTCTCTTTATGGCAACATCAGGGATCTGTGGCCATGAATTCACACTCCCTCTCCAAGAGCACATCACTCGTTCTCCGACACCTCTCTCTCACCTGCACTCCCGCAGCCCCAGCTCCCATAGGCATCTCTTTGGATTGAGTCATTACTCAACCTGTGTGCTCCAGAGAGTGCATGGTAAGTTCAAATAGTATCAAGTACTAACCTCTGAATGCCCACACCCAAGACACAGCCTTCAGTTCTGCTATGAAGGGCTCCCACCCAACTTGTTTTTTCCTTCCACCTCACCTATTGGGAACCATATCAACTTATTATCCAGAGCACACCTCCACTCCTGGTGCACTCGATGTCCCTTCCCCTCTCTCAGCCTTCAGTACTCAAGTCCCACTACCTATGACCCAATATCCCATGCCCTGAAAGGCTCACACATGCCCACTTATGCCCATAAAAAAATAAACTAACTGGATGCAACACACCAGGCCAAAGGGTCACAAGAAATCCTGGTGAGTGTTTAACAAGAAAACAGGCACCAGCGACAGCCTTGCCTTTTTAGAATTACTCTTCCACCTCCAATAATAAAGAAAAGGTGATCTACACCTCCTCCCTGGCCCATACTCTTTACTATTTTTTCAGGTAGTTGTCATCTTGAACTACTCCTCAGACTTCTAGATGGTCATGTAATAGTCTCTGAAATATCTTGTACCCTAAAAGGCAAAAAGCAAAGGATTTTGTGTTCCTCATGAACATGACTTTTCCCACTGTGAATTTCTCTGTCAGTTGATGGTGCTTTTATACCACCAGGTGCTAGTTCCAAACCTTTAAATCATGTTTCTTACCTCTGTCTCCAATCCTCAAAATCAGAAAACCCTGTTGGCCACACCTAAAACCCTGAACCATAATGCATCTGGATCTTCCACATCCACAACCACCACTTAGCTCCCATTACCTTCACACTCATGAAGACCATCACAGCAGCTTCCATTGTAGTCCTCCTACCACCGACCTCACAGCCATATTGTGCATCATGCTGCAGTCACAGGGAGTCTAATGAGACCTGGGACACATCACCTGCTCTACTGCTCCAATTACCGCAATGACCCCATCCCCGGCAGAACAGAAACCCAAGTTGTCACAAAGCTCCTCTGGACTTCCATCCTGTTCCACTGTTCCCAGTGCGTATTTTTAAGCAATGGACACCTGATAAGCAAATGCATTATTATGGATTTTATCTCTCTGTGAGGGACATGTTCAATTGTATTTTAAATGCAGGAAAATTAACTCAACAGTTTATTGTGGCTTCGTCTTGTTATTATATCATTTTGTTATTATGTACTAATGAAACTAAGTATTATTTTCATACACATTGTACTCATTACCTTTTATTTCTCACTTTTATTGTAGAGAAAGGGCAAACAGCACTATTAAAATATTTCCTCTAATTAATACCCTTTTAATGGGCATGGATTTCGTGTACCGGGCCACTAGTGTGTGTGTGTGTGTGTGTGTGTGTGTGTGTGTGTGTATGTGTATATATATATTCAGTTGTACATTGCAATCTGAATTCCCAGGGAGAAAAGAGGTATGGAAAGCAGCCTATCAGTGATTCTCTATCATCATTGGTGTTTCTATCTCTCTCTTCTGCTCTCTTTCTCCCTGAAATCAATTAAAAATATTGCTTGAATGTATGATTTAAATCAGTTGTAATTTTTTATAATTTTTTATTTTGTTCTTTAAACTATTACAAATAGTAGTACATGTTTCCTTCCCCCCTCCATTCACCTACCCCAAATCAATTGTACTTAAATGAATTTTTTAAAAAGGTTTAAAATTTTATGCTTCCCAATAATTATACTGTGTTACTATGAAAATTATGGAACACATTTCTTGCAACTACATCAAGATGTTGCAAATAAAATACAATCATGTGCTAATGAAATGTCTTATCATGTGCATATCCAATGCTATCACTTACCAGATTAAAATATATCATGATGAGAGGTTTTATGCCAGTAAATTTGACAAATATTTCAAACCTACACTTCATTTAATGTATTAATAAATGCTTTACACAAAAATAAAAGAGTGGCTCTGAATGCAAGCAATGCAGCTTAAATGTTTAAGTATAGGGTATAATTTGGCTTCAGTTGCATATAACATTAAAACTGAATAAAAGATGTGTGATACTGTCAACAGAAAATTTTAATTCATATTGTTCACAGAAGTACAATAAAAGCTGTCTGTTCAGGGCAACGATTGACTTGTACAATAAAAGAGATCCAGACAGCAAATTAGAACTACAAATGATGCACTTTCTCTCAAGGCCTTGGTCAGCAAAACAAAATCAGCCAACACTGAACAAACACTGATTTTCTGCCATCAAGATGTGCCTTCCAAAGCACAGAAAGTTTGGGATACAAGCATAATTATACACCTCTCTGTGCTGAAACATCACAACTTTCCTTTCAATCAAGAGAAAAGAACCAACAAAATTCAAGTACAAAAGAAAAAACTCCTTTACATAAAGATCATAAACAAGAGCAAAGGACAGCAAAAGGTATGCAGGTTGATGAATTGCAACCTGGAACACTTCATCACAGCCTAATGTGAGAACCACACTGTCCCTTAAAGTGATAGCATTGAGTTGAGGATGGATGCTCTGGACAAAACCCGGGTCAGGTCAATACTCTGGTGGGACATAAAGGAGTGAAGATTCATCCAGGAGCTCAGATTACTCATAATCTCCTCAAGCACAACCCCAGAGCAAGCAGGGGTTGTGAGTGATGCATACTCTTCAGGTGAGTCAGGTGCTAGGGGTGAAAGAAATTCCACACAAATACTTACAGTGACATCAGATGGTAGGCGTGAGTAGGATAGCAAGTGGGATCTAGTTTCTGAAAGTGTCACTTATACCTGAAACTTAGGAGACATCTAGCAGAGTGAAAGTTCTGATAAAGGGGTTTGCATTCAGGTAAATGGGGTAAAAGTTTCAACTTTGGGGTTGTTCTGAGTGCAAAAGTAAAACATCCGCTGCACATTGAAAGCTCTAAACCAATGTAAACTCTCTGTGCTTTGTAGAGAGATTTGCCCAAATGACTTCTGACAATCATACACTCTTAAGGTCTTTCATCAGTGTGAACTCTACGGTGCTGAACGTGCTCATAGGTTTGACTGAAACTCTTCCCACAATCACTCCAACTCAATGTTTTTCAGCGGTGTGAACTCTGAGATGTCGAATGATGTGAGCCATTTGACTGAAGCACTTCCCACAATCAAGACACTCATAAGGTTTTTCACCACTGTGAACTCTGAGGTGTTGAATGAGGGTAGAGCTGTGACGGAAGCACTTTCCACAATCAGGACACTCATAAGGTTTTTCACCACTGTGAACTCCGAGGTGTCGAATGAAGCTCGAGTTTTGAGTAAAGCTCTTTCCACAATCAGGACACTCATAAGGTTTTTCACCACTGTGAACTCTGAGGTGTTGAATGAGGCCAGAGTTTTGAGTAAAGCACTTCCCACAATCAGGACACTCATAAGGCTTTTCACCACTGTGAACTCTGAGGTGTTGACAGAAGCTCGAGTTTCGAGTAAAGCACTTCCCACATTCACTACACTCATAAGGTTTTTCACCACTGTGAACTCTCAGGTGTTCAATGAGGCTAGATTTTTGAGTAAAGCACTTCCCACAATCAGGACACTCATAAGGTTTTTCACCACTGTGAACTCTAAGGTGCTGAAGGAGGTGAGCCCTTTGACTGAAGCACTTCCCACAATCACTACAGTCAAAAGGTTTTTCACCACTGTGAACTCTGAGGTGTTGAATGAGTTTAGAGCTGTGACTGAAGCACTTCCCACAATCACTACATTGATATGGCTTTTCTCCAGTGTGAACCTTCTGGTGGGTAAAGAGTTCTGAAACGCAGGTAAATGATTTTCCACAATCACTACATTGATATGGCTTTTCTCCAGTGTGAACCTTCTGGTGGGTAAAGAGTTCTGAAACGCAGGTAAATGATTTTCCACATTCACAACATTTATAAGGCTTTTCACTAGTGTGAACTGTCTTGTGGCTAAGGAGTACATTATTGCTCCTAAAACATTTTCCACAATCACTACACTCATAGGTCTTTTCTCCAGTATGAACGCTTTTATGGATAAAGAGGTCGTAACTGCACTTAAATGTCTTTCCACATTCATTGCATTTGTAAGGTTTTTCTCCAGTGTGAATTATTCTAGGTCCTTTGAGATTAGAGACATATGTAAGAACTTTTCTACATATATTATACTCATTTTTCACTTTTCCAGAGAAGACTCCTTGATGTTGAACGAGTTTCCCATTGTGGCTGGCGGCTTTTTCACAATCATCCCATTGGAGATCACCTTTTCGATTGAGAAATTCCACTGAATTCTCACTATGACCATGTGACTCCACAGTGTTTAGAGGGGCCTGGTGCTGAAGAAGCTCTGAGATGGCTGAGATGTCTTCCCCAATTTCCCTACTGGATGAAGGCAGCCCTGATAAGGATAAGCTGAATCTGGTCACAAATGAGGCCCTGTGCACAGCTTCTTTCCAGGGCTTATCTGCACTGGCATCCCTCTGTTGAAGGGGAGGGTTTGCCATGAAACACAAGTCTCTCACAAGTGCGTTAGTTAAGAAGCCTTTCTGCTCAAAGTTTGCTGCTTGTGATTCAGTCAGGTGGAGAGTATCTCTCAACACAGAGAAACACCTCCGACAGAGATAATTCCTCCGGGTTGCTGGTGGTGTCTCAGAAGCACTGATCTGTGACTCTCCTTCTACAGACATACTCTGCTGAAAACAGGCCTGCGCATCATGCATTTTATGCGAACAACCTGAAAAAAGAAAAATGGTGATGAAATGCATGTTGACTGTTGTGACAGGGAAAAGTCTCATTACAAAAGTGTGTCGTGCCCTAATTGGTTTTGCTCAATGGATAGAGGGTTGGCCTGCAGATGGAAGTGTCCCAGGTTCAATTCTAGTCAAGTGAATGTAAATTGGTTGTGGGCACATCCCCCATCGGGTGTGAGCAGGAGGCAACTGATCGATGTTTTTCTCTCATTGATGTTCCTCGCTCTCTATCCCTCTCCCTTCCTCTCTGTAAAAAAATCGATAAAATATATTTTTTTAAAAAAACCAAAAAATAGAAAACAAAACAGAAGTGCGCTGGACATAATGTGTTGGTTCCATGCAACTGTCTGACAGCAAAACATCTGAAAGAAATATTGATAAGTGGCTTCTGTGAAGATCGGGGCTTATGAATATCATCATACAGGAAAGACGGAAAACAAAATATGAAAACAACATGGCAAGCACCACATGGAACAAAAGCTAGATCGCCTGCTCATTCTTCTGCTATCAGTGTTCAACAGGGATTGTCTTTTGGTGACATGGGCAAGCTGTGCAGAAGACTGCTCACACCTTGTTGCAGGTAAAATTCACGAAATGTTCTCATTTCTTTGTGTCAATGTCTAGTGAAGCATAACTGTGCACTTCATAATATATATGTGTGTATATATATATATGGTCAATATTTGAGATTATTGAAGATAGAGCACTTCAAGGAATAGGTGATGCAAAAGGGGCAAAGGTGAAGGTAGCCAGAAACAAGGAAGGCACAAATGAAAATATAAATCAGTGAAGTATCAAGCATGGAAATTCAAAGGTAGAAATGAACTGCTGCCAGGGTCACCTCAACCTAAACTCTCTTGGACAAGGGCAGGTTCCTGGTATGATCTGAACCTCAGCCTAAAGTCATCCTCCTCCCAGTTGCAAACAAGAGGGCCACACCACCCCGACCATCTTGGCTCAGTGCATAGAGCATAGGTCTGTGGACTGAGGGTCCAAATTTCTATTTCAGTCAAGGACATGTACCTCGGGTACTGGCACATCCCCCAGAGTGTATAGGATGCAACTGATTATGTTTCTCTCTCATTGCTGTTTCTAATTCTAATCCCTCTCCCTTCACCTCTGTAAAAAATCAATAAAATAAGATAAAAAAGAAGGCCAGGCAACCCTTTAGGTCATCGTGCATGTTCACCCTATGAATGAAACAAGGTTCTCCCTGCACCTTCTACTGAACAAGCACACAAAACACAAATATTCTGAGTTGTATTAAAAGACAACAGAGGTGAGTAGTCAACACCGGCCCAGAGCAAGACAGCATGAAATAGTATTCAGGGAACAGAATATTACAAACAATGGAAGGAGGTCTTTCAAGAACCACCCATGGTTCATGCAAGAAAACACCAGAACCTGGCACACTCAGTCACAAAGAACCTTTAGCTGGAGGAATCGTGCAGAAGTGGAAGCCATGGATGTGGACACAGACATCCTCCCATGAATAGAAAGTGCTATCTTGAGCCCATTAAGCTGCTTGAAGAAATTCAGATGCCCAGACACTTTCTGTCCTATGTGAGGCAAAGGGTGTGAGGGATATTCATGGAGTCCTTTACTCTGGCCTCCCCATACATTCAGTACTCTCAGCCACAGCACATTTGACAAAATAAGGGGATAAAATAGAAGAGTACATGGTCTGGCTCTGGGAAAGAGAAAGCTGTTTTGAGAATAAAGGAAGAGAGAGAATCACCTCAGGACACTGGGACAAGACGAATCTCTTACCTACAGATGAGACAAGTGCAAACACTTCCAGCATCACATCGCAGTACAGAAGTCTCTGAGCCTCATCAAGGAGTCCCCACTCCTCCTGAGAGAAGGCAATGGCCATGTCCTCAAAGTCCATGTCCTGTGGTAGGGCAGACAGTTTAGTCCATGATCAGCTTATCTCCTAAGCTTTACTTTCATCATATGTTCCACTCTTCATATCCATCTGCTCCCTCTGCTCCCCCATCACAGAATATAGCTGGCATTGCATCCAATGCAGTAACTCCATTCTTATATTCCTACCAATACTGTGTCTTCCCACAGCAATAAATCAGATGCCCAGATTTCTGACACCTTACCTCACGGCCTCATATTTAGTGTCAACGCAATGGGTGCCACCAACATAGGGGACAGATAAATGTTGGGCACAAAGAGATGTGAGTGCTTTCATACTGGTCTTCTGGGGCAATATTCTTGTTGAAGATTCTACTTCTCAGACCCCAAGAAACAAGCATCACTCATCACTCTTTCAATTAGAATCCTAGGATGCTGAGACCAATACTTTGCCAAACCTGTTCCACATAATTCTTTGTATCTCACTTCTCTCATACAGCTTGATTCCCAGAGTCACAATTCAAAGATAAGATATTTTATTCCATAAAGAGGAGGGGTTATATTCTAATTACCTTTTTTTCAACATTCTAACTCACCTCTGCTGCAATGTATTTCTCTCTTACCCTTCTCCCCTCACCAAGCAAGCAGAGATTTTCAACCTCAGGTAACACCGATGTATATTATCCAATTCCTACTGATCACTGCATTCTCACAACATGCAGGTGTGCACTATATGACACCGAAATAGTGGACCTGGCATGCAGTGCCACAAAACCTGTCTTTTCAGGAATTACCTAAAAATTTCTCAGGTGGTATTACCCAGTTTTAACCAGAAATAGACTTAATCTTCATTCCCTCTTTGTCAACATCAGGGAACTGTGGCCATGAATTCACACTTCCTCTCCAAGAGAACACATCACTCCTGCTCTCACACCTCTCTCACACCTGCACTCCTGCAGCCCCAGCTCCCATAGACATCTCCTTGGTCTTAGTCATTACTCAGCGTGTGTCTTGCAGAGAATGCATGGCAAGTTCAACCAGTATACTTATCTGGCTCTGAATAAACCCACCCAAGACACAGCCTGCAGTTCTGCTATGAAGTATCCATCCCTACTTGCTTTTTCCTTCTACCTCTCCTGCCACATCAGATCTCAGTTATCTAGAGTCCACCCCCATAGCTGCTGTACTTGATTTCCCTTCTCTTCTCACAGCCTTCAGTACTCAAGTCTCACTGCCTATGGCCCTCTACTCCATGCCCACGGTGAGTCTCCTAGGTGTCCACTCAGGCTCAAAAGCAAGTCAACCAAACTGGATGCAACACACCAGGTCACACAAAGAGTCACAAGAAACCTTGGTGAGTGTCTAACAAGTAATAGGCACCAGCCACAGTCTCATCTTTTTTAATTACTCTTCTACCTCCAATAAAATAAAATAAAAAGGTAATCTCCAACTCTTCCCTTGTCCATACTCTTTACTATTTTTTTTAAGTCGTCTTCATCTTGAACTTCTCCTCAGACTTCCAAATGGTCATGAACTGATCTCTGAAATATATCATACCCGAATAGGAAAAAATAAAAGTTTATATTCCAAATTAACATGACTTTTCCCACTATGAATTTGTCAATGTCAGTAGATGATGCTTTCATACCATCATGTGCTAGATCCAAACCTTTACATCATCTCTGATTCTTACCTCTGTCTCCAATACTCAAAATTAGAAAACCCAGATGGACACACCTAAATCACTGACCCATAATGCAACTGCTTCCTTCACATCCACAACCACCATTGTGTTCCTCTTAACCAGCACACTCACCAAGGCCATCACTCAGCTTCTATTGTAGTCGTTCTACCAGCGTCCTCACACCCATATTGTGCATCATGCTGCAGTCACAGGGAGTCTAATTAGACCTGGGACACACCACCTGCTCTACTGCTCCCATTACCCCAATGATCCCATCACCAGCAGAACAGAAACCCACGTTGTCACAAAGCTCCTCTGGACTTCATTCCTGTCCCATTGCTTCCAGTCCCTATTTTTGTTTTTTAAAGATACCTGCTCCTTCCAGAAAAAAACTTGGTCTTCACTTCAAGCCTTGGCACATTCTGGAACCCAAGCATGGATGGCCCTCTCACACACAATTCCACTGGATGCCAAAATCAGGTACCGCTCATCTGACCCTTACCCTGGACTAAGGATTCTGGACGTGGTTCCCCTTCAAGATTTCCAGTCCCAAGATCCCCCGAGAAGAGAGGCTGAACATTCTCAGGACCCCACTACCTCAGAGGCCCCAATAGTTTGAGTCTCTGACAAAAGCTCCACAGACCAGCCCCCTAAGAGGCTCTGCAGGGGCTCACCCCCCAGGCCACGTGACCAGGAGATGCCTGCACCTCTCAGGGCGGGTCCTCAGGGCGCACTCTTGCTGGGGGGCTGTAGCCACAGGGTCCTCCTCCCCCTCCCTGCTGTCCTCTCCCCTGTGGTCGGCTCTTCCTCTGGGCAGTTGTGGGGCGTTGAGAACGGCATCTCAGGCCGCCATTCTCTGGGGTTCACAGCCACCCCCAGCCCCGTCCCCTGAGGAGAGTCACCTCCTCCCGGAAACCGCCTCTCCTCCTCTCTGTCGCCTTTACACACAGACCGGGCCTGGCTCTCCCCGCCTCCCGGTCCGTCCGCCACGGCCTCCTCTCCCCTCACCCCGTGTCCCCCACGGGCACTCACTGTTCTGGGCGCTGCGCCCCGGGCTGCGGGGCCTGAGCGGCGCCGGCCCCGAGGTGGGAGGGCCGATGGGGGACGCTGAGGGGACTCTGTCAGCGGAGAGGAGGCTCCACAGGCCTCAGACCGCCCTGCCCAGCGGGACGCGGCCCCCACGTCTCCTCCTTCTGGCGATCGGCGCTGAAGTCTGCGAGCATGTGAACAGCGTGTAGAAATCAAAATGTCCGCCAGGAAGAAGACTCCGGAAGTCCCGCCCTAAACGGAAATGGAAACCAAAAATGCTTCTAACCTCTGTGACGCCAGGCGCAGTGCTTTCTGGGTAATGGAGTTGTTGCAACGACCCAGAGGAGGACTCATCCCAGGCAGTGACCTGGGTGAGTATTGATGTGGAGGCCCCAGGAGTGGAGCTGGAGGAGGAGGGAGAGGAGGTCTGGTTAACTGGTCCACAGGGACAGATCTCTGGGGGAGGGGTGACTGCAACCCCTGTCTGTGCCCTGACCAGGAACAGACCCATGACTTCTGTTCATAAGTCCATGCTCAATCACTGAGCCGCACCCGGTGGGCTGCAGTATTTAAAATTTATAAATGTGTGTTTTTTTTCATTGATAGTATTACAGATGTCTCCCCTTTTACTCAGTATATATACATCGAGTGGTCAGATTATGATTTGTGAATGCATGGTAATCTGGCCACTCAGTGTATATTCTATGTAATAAAAGACAATTGTCCCCTTGATCAGGAGTTCCAACAGCAGGCAGGCCGGCCAACCACCCATGTCCCGTCTCTGTGGCCAGGCTGGCTGGACCTCACTTGTGCACCAATTCATGCACCAGGCCTCTAATATATATATATATATATATATATATATTATATATACACACACACACACACACACATACATTCATAAACATATATATACATATATATATATGTATATATATATATTCAGTTGTATATTGCAGTCTCAATTCACAGGGAGAGAGGAGGTATGGGAAGCAGCCTATCAGAGATTATCATCACTGGTGTTTCTCCCGTCTGCTCCCTTTCTCCCTGAAATCAATTAAAAAGATTTTCCAGCCGAGACCGGTTTGGCTCAGTGGATAGAGCGTCGGACTGCGGACTGCGGGGTCCCGGGTTCGATTCTGGCAAGGGCATGTACCTTGGCTGCGGGCACATCCCCAGTAGGGGGCGTGCAGGAGGCAGCTGATCGATGTCTCTCTCTCATCGATGTTTCTGACTTTCTATCCCTCTCCCTTTCGCTCTGTAAAAAACCAATAAAATATATTAAAAAAAAAAAAAAAAGATTTTCCAATGTATGACTTAAAGCTATTGTACTTAAATGAAACTTTAAAAAAAGGTTTAAAATTGTATGCTTCCCAATAATCTTACTGTGTTGTTATGAAAATTCTGGAGCACATTTGTTACAACTATATCAAGATGTTGGAAACAAAATACAAACATGCATTACTTTGGCAGTTTAAAACAGACCATGATGAGATTTTATTTGCTCTGCGGCTCCGCCCCCCACCACTTGGTGTTCGACCGCTCATCTCATCCCAATCGCTCTAATCCACTGCCAGAGACTAAGAGAATGAGTGAATAAAGAAGAAAAATTAAAAAGTAAAAAAATGAATAAACAGCCGAGACCGGTTTGGCTCAGTGGATAGAGCGTCGGACTGCAGACTGAAGGGTCCCGGGTTCGATTCCAGCAAGGGCATGTACCTTGGCTGCGGGCACATCCCCAGTAGGGGATGTGCAAGAGGCAGCTGATCGATGTCTCTCTCTCATCGATGTTTCTGACTTTCTATCCCTCTCCCTTCCTCTCTGTAAAAAATCAATAAAATATATTTTTTTAAAAAAATGAATAAACAATTAAAATAACAAAAATAAAACAAAATGATAAGAATATAAAATAAAATAAATATAAAAAATTAAAATAACATAAAATAAAACAGACCATGATGAGAGGTTGAATGCCAGGAAAATTGATAAACACTACAAACCTGGACTTCATTTACTTTATTAATAAATGCTAAGACTTAAATAAGAGTGGCTCTGAATGTTAACAACGCAGCTTAAATGTTTAAGTATAGGGTATAAGTTGGCTTCAGTTGTACACAGCATTAAAACTGAGTAAAACATGTGTCATAACTTAATCAATAAAAAAATTAAAGTAAGTAATTTTAAAACTGAGTAAAATAATTTTTCTTCAGGATGAAAACCTATGGCTCCATATGGAAAAGGAGCCACTTGAGTCACTGACGAATGTGGGAAATTCAAGCGTATGTGCTGATGCTGCGCAGTCCTCCTTCAGTTAAAATAATACATTTATTTAAACAATTTTTAAAAGATTATCAGCAAATACGCATTTTTACAAAGAGGAAGGGAGAGGGACAGTGAGTCAGAAACAGCTGCCTCCTCCCCACCTCCTACTTGGGATGTGCCTGCAACCAAGGTACATGCCCTTGACCAAAATCTAACCTGGGATCCTTCAGTCCGCAGGTCAACACTCTATCCACTGAGCCAAAATGGTTAGGTCTCTCAGCAGACATTTCAACAAAACAGATATTGTGCAAATAAATGTATGAGAAAATGTTCACCATAAAATAATTATTAGGTAGATGGAATTAAAATGAAATCGAGTTAACATTATATGGATTTTTGGAATTACCATTTGAAAAGATTAACCACTGTATGTCCTTGCAGGGTAGCAGAAAAATCGAAATTTTTATTTACTGATGGTTAAGGGAAAGGCAAAGGAAATGACCATATTGGCTCACAGTTCTCTATATCTTAAATATTACACATTCACTTACAAAACAGTTTGATAAGTAAAACATGTTTATATAGAAAACTCAATGCATATATTCCCAAAAGATTTGTTTATAATACCCCAAATCTAAAAATAACAAAAAAAACCAGAAAGATCAATAGATAAGAGATTATTTAACAAACACAGTATTACTCAGAAATAAGTAAAATATCTTTCCACGTAAGTATTTGTGTTGAACTTCATAATGACTATGTACATGGAGGAAACCAGTATTTGTTACAAAGTATACACCAAGTAGTGCCCATAAAATTATGAACAATATGAACTATTTTATTGTAAAAAAGGAAAATCCATGACTGTATGGGGTCAAAGCAAGGCATAAAGAGCAATTGTAAACAGGATATTAGGAAAATATATCATGTGGCAAAAGACAGGTTTAGAGTCGCCTGTGTGGACGATAATACACTAACGCAGGAATAAACGCTGCCAGATCCAGTGATCTCAGCTGATTGGGTGCCATACCATTCATTCACTGAACGTTCTCTGGGGTTTTTTTGTTTTGGTTTTTTTTTTAATATATTTTATCGATTTTTTTTACAGAGCGGAAGGGAGAGGGATAGAAAGTCAGAAACATCGATGAGAGACATCTGCCTCTTGCACGCCCCCTACTGGGGATGTGCCCGCTGCCAAGGCACATGCCCTTGCCGGAATCGAACTTGGGACCCTTCAGTCCGCAGCCCGATGGTCTCGGCGAAAGTTCTCTGGTTTGATTCCAGGTCAGTGCACAACCCCAAACGGAACCCCATTAGTGGGCATGCAGAAGCCAGCAGATCTATTTTTATTGCTCTCTTACCCTTTCTTCATCTCTCTATGCCTCCAAAGAAGAATAAAATTATTTTCTAAAATACTTAAAAAAAAATACCCTGCATTTTGCAAACATACAACTGTGAGCGTACTATTGCCCCTCCCTGTGCATGAGTTACTGGTGGTTTAGGTCACATGTGACATTTTCACAGCTTCATCTCTAGGTCAGGGCTCACCAAAAGGCACATGGAAAGGTGCACTTTGTTGCACGTGAGTTCTCATTTCCTAGGGCAACAACCTTGCTTCAGTGGCAGCAAATGTTGTCAAGTAGGGAAGACTATTGCCATTGGAATAAACAAGAATGCCAACTGCTTACCAAAGACACATCCTGAGACTGATTATAGCATTATCCTTCCTCTAGCTTTAAGTTCTTGCCTGTTGAACTACAACCTCGAGCTGAACAATCTAGAGGAGCCCAGGGAATCCAAAAAAAACCAACAACAACACAGTGTATTATTTTTCATGCCACTGACTCCAGGTACAGGAAATAGTGATGCGGGTCCTCAGAATGTATTCAAAGATCATACAAGACACTGGCCCTGGAATATAATGTGCACTTATGTCCAGAAGAGGCACTTTTCATCTTGTTTAACCGCAGTGCCTCCCATGACTTTGAAAACAGTGTTTGTTTCCCAATACTAATTCCACATCAGTCTTGCAAACAATGACATCAGCCTATGAAATCTCATACATCAAGACACACGGCCTCTCTGGAATATGTGGACAGTAGTTACCTTAAGCATTGCTGACACGTACATAATACATACTGTGAACAGAAAATTTTAACTCATATTGTTCACAGGAGCACAATAAAGGCTGTCTGTTCAGGGCGGTCATTGACTTCTACAATAATAGAGGAGCCAGACAGCAAATTAGAACCACAAAGTCATGCACAAATTCTCTCTCAAGACCTTGGTCAGCAATACAAAATCAGCCAATATTGAACAAACATATCGATGTTCTCCCATCACGCTATGACTTCCAAAGCACAGAAAGTTTGAGACCTCACCATATCTTTTCAGCTCTCCATGCTGACAAAACACAACTTTCCTTCCAATCATCCCGGGGAGAGAAAAGGACCAATAAAAATAAAGTACACAAGAAAAAACTCCTTTACATAAAGATCATAAACCAGAGCAAAGGACAGCAGGAGGTTTTCAGATGGATGAATTGGAACCTGGAACACTTCATCACAGCCTAATGTGAGACCCATAATGTCCCTGAAAGAGTTAGCACTACTTAGGTGAGGATGGGTGCTCTGGACAAAACCTGGGTCAGGTCAATTCTCTAGTTAGAAATAAAGGAATGAAGATTCATCAAGGAGCTCAAAATATTCATAATCCTCTCACGCACAACCCCACAGCACACAGGGGTTGTGAGTGATGCACACTCCTCAGGTGAGTCAGGTGGTAGGGGTGAAAGAACTTCCACACAAATACTTGCAATGACATCAGGTTGTAGACCTGAATAGGACAGCAAATGGAATCTAGTTTCTGAATGTGTCACTTATACCTGAAACATAGGAGGCATCTAGCAGTGTATGTTCTAATAAAGGGGTTTGCATTCAGGTAAATGGGAGGCAAAACTTTCTCCTTTGGTGTTGTTCTTCTGAATGCAAAAGTAAAACATTCCTTCCAAATTTTTTTTTTTAATATATTTTATGGATTAGTCACAGAGAGGAAGAGAGAGGGAAAGGCAGAAACATCGGTGAGAGAGAAACATTGATCAGCTGCCTCTTGCACACTCCCTGCTGGGGATGTGCCCGCAGCCACGGTACATGCCTTTGACCGGAATCGAACTTGGGACTTCAGTCCGCAGGCCGAGCTCTAAACACTGAGCCAAACTGGCTTTGGTGATTCCCTCCACATTTACAGCTCTTCTCCAATGTAAACTCTTTGTGCTCTGTGAGAGTGGAGATTTTCCCAAATGACTTCTGACAATCACTACACTCTTAAGGTCTTTCATCAGCGACAACCCTAAGGTGCTGAATGAGGTTAGAGGTTTGACTGAAACACTTCCCACAATCACTACAACTCAAGGTTTTTCAGCGGTGTGAACTCTGAGGTGTTTAGTGAGGTGAGCCCTCCGACTGAAGCACTTCCCACAATCACTGCACTCATAAGGTTTTTCACCACTGTGAACTCTGCGGTGTTTAATGAGGGTAGAGATGTGACTGAAGCACTTCCCACAATCACTACACTCATAAGGTTTTTCACCAGTGTGAACTGTGAGGTGTTGAATGAGGTTACAGTTGTGACTGAAGCACTTCCCACAATCACTGCACTCATAAGGTTTTTCACCACTGTGAACTCTGTGGTGTGTAATAAGGCCAGACCTTTGACTGAAGCACTTGCCACAATCACTACACTCAAAAGGTTTTTCACCGTTGTGAACTCTGAGGTGTTTAATGAGGGTAGATCTATAACTGAAGCTCTTCCCACAATCACTACACTCATAAGGTTTTTCACCACTGTGAACTCTGAGGTGTTGAATGAGGCTAGAGCTTTGACTAAAGCACTTCCCACAATAACTACACTCATAAGGTTTTTCACCACTGTGAACTCTGAGGTGTTTAATGAGGTAAGCCCTTCGATTGAAGCACTTCCCACAATCTCTGCACTTGTAAGGTTTTTCACCACTGTGAACTCTGAGGTGTTGAATGAGGCTAGACCTCTGACTGAAGCACTTCCCACAATCACTACATTGATATGGCTTCTCACCAGTGTGAACTCTCTGGTGAGTAAAGAGGACAGAACTGCAACTAAATGAATTTCCACATTCACTACCTTTGTAAATGTGAACTCTCTGGTGGTTAAAGAGGTCATAATGTTGCTTAAGTGGCTTTTTACATTCATATTTGTTAGGTTTCTCTCTGGTGTGAACAATGTGGTGTTTATGAAAGTGAGATTTTTTATTAAATGCCTTCCAACATTCACTACACTTATATGCTTCTTTTCCATTGTGAATTCTGTGGTGTTTTGAAAGGAAACACCCGTGATTGAACAGCTTTCCACAATCTGTACACTCATAGGACTTTTGTCTAGTATGAACTGTTCTATGTCTATTGAGATTAGAGACATGTGTAAAAACTTTCCCACACACATCACACTCATTTTTCACTTCCCCAGACCAGGCCTCCTGATGTTGAACAAAGTTCTGGTTGTGACTGACTGCTTTTTCATCCCATTGGTGATTACCTTTTCCCTTGAGAAATTCCACTGAAATCTCACCATGACTGGGTAGCTTCTCAATGTTGAGAGAGGCCTGGTGTTGGAGAAGCTCTGAGATGGCTGGGAAGTTTTCCCTAAGTTCCCTACTGGTTGAAGGCAGCCCTGAGTAGTAGAAGCTGAAACTGGTCACAAATGAGGCCCTGTCCATAGCTTCTTCCCAGGGCTTCTCTCCACTGGCTTCCCTCTGTTGCTGATCAGAGTTTGCACCGAAACAGAAGTCTCTCACAGATGCGTCACTGAAGGCTTTCTGCTCAAAGTCTGCTGCTTGTGACTCAGTCAGGTGCAGATTATCTCTGAACACAGAGAAACACCTCCTGCAGATATGGGTTCTCTGGGTTGCTGGAGCTGACTTAGAGGCACTAACCTGTGACTCCATTTGTACAGATACACTCTGCTTACAACAGGCCTCCGCATCATCCGTTTTATGGCAACAACCTGAGAAAGGATATATGGTGATGAAATGAATGTCGATTGTGGTTCCAGAGAGAAGTCTTATTATAAAAGTGAGTCCCACATAACATGTTGGTTCCATGATATTGTCTGGCAGGAAAATATCTGAAGGAGATATGGATAAGATGCTGCTGTGAAGGCCTTGGCCTCTGAAGATGACCATACAGGGAAGACCTCAAACAAAATATGAAACAAACAATGGAAAGCACCACCTGGAATATAAGCTGCATTGTCTGCTTATGCGTCTGCTAGACAACAGGGGTTGTCTTCTGGTGATATGGAAAGGTGTGCAGAATGTTGCTTCCATCTTATTCCATGTAATATTCAAGAAATAAGAATCATGGGTCCAGATCTAGTGAAGCACGTCTGTGCACCTCATAACATCTTCAGGTGAATATTTGAGAACACTGCATATAGAGCAGTTCAGAGGAACAGGTGATGGGTAAAGGGCAAAATCGTTAAAGTAGACAGAAACCAGGAAGGCACAGATTAAAAGATAAGTCTGGGAAGTGTCAAACATGGAAATGAAATGGTAGAAATCAGGTGTTGCCTGTGGCTCTTCAACCTAAAGTCTGTTGGACATGAGCCCGTTCCTGGTATGCTGTAAATGCCACCCTTATGTCATACCTCCCCCAGATGCAACTCAGCAGGGCCACGCAGACCTTTTGATCTTCCTGCTTATTCACCTCGCACCTTAACTTGTAAAAGCACTTAGAATAACAATACTCTAAGTTTTATTGACAGATAACAAAGGTGAGTAGGCATCACTGGTCCAGAGCAACACAGCATGCAATAGTATTCAGGGAACAGAATATTACAAAAATGGAAGGGGGTCTTTCAAGAACCGCCCATGGTTTAAGCAAGTAAAGACCATAACCTGGCACACTCAGTCATAAAGAACCTTTAGCTGGAGGAACGGTGAAGTGGAAGCCGTGGTTGTGGACACAGCCACCCCCCCGATAGACAGAAAGTGCAAGTTGGGCCCATTAAGCTGTTTTCAACAATCTTGTCTCCCAAACACTTCCTGTTTATCTGAGGCTATCAGTGTGAAGTATATTTATGGAGTCCTTTGTTCTGGGCTCCCCCCACACACAGTTCTCTCAGCCACAGCACATTTGACAGGATAATGGGATAAAACAGAAAGGCCCATGGACTGACTGCAGGAGAGAAAAGGCTGTTTTGAGAATAAAGGAAGAGAGAGCATCACCTCAGGACACTAAGACAACGTGAAGCGCTTACCTGCAGATGAGACAAGTGCAAACACTTCCAGCATCACATCGCAGTACAGAAGTCTCTGAGCCTCATCAAGGAGCCCCCACTCCTCCTGGGAGAAGGCAATGGCCACGTCCTCAAAGTCCATATCCTGTCATAAGGGGGACAGTTCAGTCCATTGTCAGCTTCTCTCCTAGACTTTTACTTTTGTCATACATCCCACTCTCCATATCCATCTGCTGCCTCTATTCCCCAAATCAAAGAAAATAGCAGGGCTTACACCCAACATAGTAACTCTCTCCTTATATTCCTACTGATACTGTGTCTTCCCACAGCAATAGAGCAGATGCCCAGATAGATTGTTCCTGACTAAGGGTCTCACATTTAGGGTCAATGCACTGGGTGTCACCAACATAGGGTACAGGTAAAGGTTGGCCATAAAGAGAGATGGGAGTGATTTCACACTGGTCTGTGGGATAAAATCCTTGTTGTCTAACACATTCTCCTTCCAAGACCCCCAAAAACATAGCATCGCTCGTCACCCTTTCGATGCCAATCTTTGTTGCTGAGGCCAACACTGTGCATTACCTGTTCCACATAATTCTTTGTATCCCACTTCTCTCATACAGCTTCATTCCAAAAGTCACAATTCAAATAAAACACATATATGCAATGAAGGGGAGGGGTGTATTCTACTCCCCTTCTTTTCAACATTCTAACTCCCTCCTCTTTAATGTATTTCTCTCTTACCCTTTTCCCTACCCCAAGCCAGTAAATATTTTCAAGGCCAGGTGACACTGATGTATGCCATCCCGATCTTATTGATCACTGCATTTTCCCAACTAGAACAGGCAAGTGTACACCTATATGACATCTAAATTCTGGATCTGGCATGTAGTGCCAAAACACCTGTTTTTTTCAGTAATTAACCTAAAATTCTCCACATTGTATCATCCAGTTATCAGCAGAAAAGACCTCAACCTTCATTCCCTCTGGCAACCTCAGGAATCTGTGGCCATGAATTCACCCTCTCTCTCCAAGACACATCACTCCTTCTCCCACATCTCTCCCACACATGCACTCCATAAACCCAGCTATTATAGGCATCTCCTTGGACTTAGTCATTACTCAGCCTTGTGTTCCAGAGAATGCATGGCAAGTTCAAACAGTATCAAGTAGTAACCTGACTCTGAATGCTCACACCCAAGACACAGCCTTCAGTTCTGCTATGAAGGGCTCCCTCCCAACTTCTTTTTTCCTTCCACCTCACCTATTGGGAACCACATCAGATCTCAGGTTATCCAGAGCCCACCTCTACTGCTGCTGAACTTGATGTGCCTTCTCCACTCACAGCCTTCAGTGCCTATGGCCCTTTACCCCATGCCAGGTGAGTCTCACAGATGCCCACTCAGGCCCATAAGCAAATCAACCAACCTGGATGCAACACACCAGGCCACACGAAGGGTCACAAGAAATCCTGGTGAGTGTCTAACAAGTAAATAGGCACCAGCCAGAGCCTCACCTTTTGTAAATTACTCTTTCACCTCCAATAATATAAAAAAGGTGATCTACACCTCCTCCCTGGTCCATACTCTTTACTGTTTTTTAATGTATTCTTCAACATAAACTACTCCTCAGATTTCAAGATGATCATAAACTGGGCTCTGAAACAACTTATACCCTAAAAGGAAAAAAATAAAAATAAATTTGTATTCCTCGTGAACATGACTTTTCCCACTGTGAATTTCTCTGTCAGTTGATGGTGCTTTCATACCATCAGGTGCTAAATCCAAACCTTTAAATCATGTTTCTTACCTTTCTCTCCAATCCTCAAAGTTAGAAAACCCAGGTGGCCACACCTAAAACCCTGATCCATAATGCAAATGGTTCTTCCACATCCACAACCACCATTGTGCTCCAGGTACCATCATACTCACCAAGGCCCTCACAGCAGCTTTCATCCTAGTCTTCCTACCAGTGTCCTCACACCCATATTGTGCATCATGCTGCAGTCACAGGGAGTCTAATGAGACCTGGGACACATCACCTGCTCTACTGCTCCCATTACCCCAATGATCCCATCACCAGCAGAACAGAAACCCAAGTTGTCACAAAGCTCCTCTGGACTTGATTCCTGTCCCACTGTGTCCAGTGCCTATTTTTAAACAATGGTCACCTGCCTGTCCCTGAATCAGCTTAGTCTTCACTTCAAGCCTTTGCACATTCTGGAACCTATGCATGGATGGCCCTACCACCCACAATTCCACTGGATGCCAAAATCAGGTACCGCTCATCTGACCCTTACCCTGGACTTAGGATTCTGGGCGTGGTTCCCCTTCAAGATCTCCAGTCCCAAGCTCCCCCGAGAAGAGAGGCTGAACGTTCTCAGGACCCCACTACCTCAGAGGCCCCAATAGTTTGAGTCCCTGACAAAAGCTCCACACCAGCCCCCTAAGCGGCTCTGCAGGGGCTCAGCCCCCAGGCCACGTGACCAGGAGATGCCTGCAACCCTCAGGGCAGGTGCTCTGGGCACTCTTGCTGGGTGGCTATAGTCACAGGGTCCTCCTCCCCCTCCCTGCTGTCCTCACCCCTGTGGTCGGCTCTTCCTCTGGGCAGTTGTGGGGCGTTTAGATCCGCATCTCAGGCCGCCATTCTCTGGGGTTCACACCCACCCCCAGCCCCGTCCCCTGAGGAGAGTAACCTCCTCCCGGAAGCCGCCTCTCCTCCTCTCTGTCGCCTTTACACACAGACCGGGCCTGGCTCTCCCCGCCTCCCGGTCCGTCCCCCACGGCCTCCTCCCTCCCCCCGTGTCCCCCTGGGGCACTCACTGCTCTGGGCGCTGCGCCCCGGGCTGCGGGGCCTGAGCGGCGCCGGCCCCGAGGCGGGAGGGCCGATGGGGGGGACGCTGAGGGGACGCTGTCGGCGGAGAGGAGGCTCGGACGCCCCGATCCCGAAGGTCGCGGCTCCACAGGCCTCAGACCGCCCTGCCCAGCGGGACGCGGCCCCCACGGCTCCTCCTCCTGGCGATCGGGGCGCTGAAGTCCGTGAGCCGGTGAACAGCCAGAAGATGTCAAAATGTCCGCCAGGAAGAGGACACCGGAAGTCCCGCCCTAACCGGATGCGCTGGTACAAAATGCTTTGTGTGGACGCATTGCTTTCTGGGTAATGTAGTTTTCTCAACCGCCCAGGCTAGGGCCAGCTTTCCAGCCCAGGAACTTAGAGCAGTGATGGCCAACCTTTTGAGCTTGGTGTGTCAAAAAACCGAGCATAACTCGGGTGGTGTGTCACTTAGAGGAAAAAAAACCCCATAATTTCGCGATATTTATAGTTTAAATAACAAAAATGTATAATTGTAATATATAACCATATTTAATAAGCCAACAACTATTTAACTTGCCTGCTTAGTGACTTCTTTGTTAATCTGTCAGTCGATTTCTTTTGTTGGTCTTGATATTATTTAACTTGTGTGGGGTGCCGTGAACTACAGTAAGTGAAGGGAGAGGAGGCATTCTTTAACTAACCTGCCTACTAGTGAATTTTTTGTTGCTGAATTTCATTGGCTAAACCTTCCATTGAAAGTTGGTATTTTGTACACTTCAAGCCCAAGCAAGCGCTACTAACATCATCTGTCAATCTGTTTCTTTTGTTGGTTTTAATATTATTATTTAATGCTGAGAATAAGGTCTCACAAAAGTACAAAGAGGGAAAAATTGTAAGTAAAGCCACTACTATAATTTGCAGGGTGCTAAAAGTGTCTGGTAATTGGCTCCAGGCACTCCAAATTTCCTGTTCAATAGTGGCACTCCTCACGGTTCTTTAAGCAGCACGTTTCCAGGTTCTCAGGCTTTGAACTCAAGTCAACAAACAGCTGAGCCGACATGCTGTCTTGAAATTCTGCAATTTGCATCTCGAAGTCATCAAATTTGCATCCATTGGAAACCATTTAATTCCAAACTACTATAGACTACTACATCAGAATACTTAATTATTTTTATGGTCTGTTCTAGGCTTCCACATTGATTAAATCACTGAACTGGTCAAATAATGACTCTAAATAGTGCTGGTACTTTATATGCAAGGGTTCCATTTCATTTTATACAGCTGCACTGGCCTTTTCAAAATACTTTGTTACTCGAGGAAAAGACTTATAAGTTTTAGTTTCTACATCTAACCTGAAAATTTTAAGTTTACTTTCAAAAGTTCTTATGTATCCAAACATAACGTCAATACTTTTGCCAAAACCTTGCAACTTTATATTCAGTTCATTAATATGAACAGAGAGATCTGTAAAATATATCATGGTGTTGACCCACTTATCATCCTTGAGCGGAGAAAAGTTTCCCAGATCCTTATCCTCAGGAAATACCTTAATATCTTCAAAGAACTCCGCAAAGCACTCAAGAACTTTGCCTCAGCTCAGCCTTCTCACATTATTGTACATCAGCAGTCCACTGCAGGTGGAATCAATCTCCAGTAAAAGTGCTGAAAATTCTCACTTGTGAAGGGGGTGGGCAGCTATTAAATTATCGATTTTTGTAACAACTGACATTAAATCGTCTAATTCGGTGAATCCTGCCTTGGAACATAAAACCTTCTGATGGATAATACAATGAAAAGCACAATTGGATGTCCAATAACTTCCGTAATCAATTTGACAAATCCGACTTTTTTCCCCACCATGTTTGGTGCCCCATCTGTTGTCAGTTGCACAACTTTAGAGACATCAATGCTTAGGTCATGGAATGTTTGTATAACAATCTTACATATTTCGCTTCCTGATGTACTCGTTGGCACTGATACTAACTTTATCAACTCTTCTCTCATTGTGAGACTATCAGAATATTGACCAATAATGGCCAACTGAGCATGTGATGTGACATCAGTAGTTTCATCAAGATAGAAAAATATTTAAATTATTTATGTCTCTCTTTATTTCATGTTGTACGTGTGTGTTCAGTCTCATTATTCAGTCTTTTATGATGATTCTACTGAGTGGTAACTCAGATATTCTCATAATAATTGCATCTTTATTCTCCATATCGTGAAATAGAACTGGTGCCCATCTTAGGAGACTCTCTTTAATAAATTCTCCCTCACTGAGTGCTTTTCAAAGTTGAGCTATGGAGCGAGCAATGCTCAAACTTGCAGATGTTAAATTTGTAAAGCCTTTTATAAATTTAAGGATGGAATTAGACTGGCTCTTATAAAGATGTAGCTGCCTGGAAATATATTCTTTCTTTTCATCCTCACTTTTTTTTTCAAGAGCTGGGAATAATTCATTTCAAAATGTCTATTTATATTCCATGTTCTTCTTACTACTGTTTCAGTACATAGAACACGGTTTTTTCTATAATGCCATACATCTCAGTCCATGTCTCTTGAAATGGTCAGCTACTGCTACTACCACTTCCTTCACTTAACCTTGGTTTTTTATTTTTTTGGTTCTCCATCAGGGGGACAGTGATAGAAGATAGAATTATAAATAGCCTGTTAGCCCTGCAGGCAATTAGGGGCTAACCAGCCTAACTGACCAAAAGATGGTACATTTAACTGTCTTTTAGGAAAGGACAGGGTTGATAAGCAGAAATAAGGGTTAATAAGGATGCACAATAGTGGTCAAATGGAGTCTGCACTATGCTGCAAAATGGTGTTCCTGATATAAATTAAGATGGATGCCCCTATTTCTAATGGTGGGGAAAGGACAACCATAGCACAGGCCCTCGCCTCTCTCAGCCACCCCCTCACTTATCCCAGTAATTATGGTCAATTAGAAATCCATGACACCTCAGAACAGATTGGATGATGGTTACCGTGGTTATGTGGTTGCTGGTAATGGCGATCACAGGGCCCCCAGAGGTGCGTCCCCCGTGGCATCCATTGCTCCCGGCTCTACTTGCCGGAAGTGAGGTCAAAGATTCCCTAATGGCCTAACTGGAGTCCCAGAACTAGACGCTCTGTGCCGGAGTTCTATTGTTTTGGCCTACAGACCTCCAGCACAATGTCTACACTACTCTACAACAAATGTTTCATCCTCGGCTACTGCACCAGGCCTTGCAGTAGCCGAGGATGAAACGTCCTTCTCAACATGTGGCCCCATACTTCTCTGTATGTGACCGCAGGCGGCCGAGTCTCATCGAAAATGGGTATACGTGTCAGTGCTGACACACATGTCATGTTCGCCATCACGACCCTAACCTGTCATTGGCAAGATTCAAAGGGGTGAACCTCAGAAAAAAAAGAGTTTGTTCAGATGTTGTTGGGAGCAAACTCGGAACCCACTCGTGTGATCCTGGGTAAATCCCTGGCTGCCCTGATTCCCACATGTGGTCGAGGTGAAGGCCCACCTGTTAGTTGTGTTGATAGAACAGAGGTAGAGGGACAACATCGATGGGAGGTTCAGTGACTGGGTACCTCCTACATGAGGATGGGTGCAAGACTTAAAGACCGGGAATCTCAGTTATCACTCTTTGGGTGTGATGCTCTAAACATTGACCCACACTGGCCGGGAAAATGTTCACTCATTAAGGAAAGTTCAGGGCCACTTTCACTTACCATCTGATAAAGGTCTATGATGGACATTAGTTTTTAATCTTCAAGACACGTCCAACCCACCAGAGGACCAGATGGATCAACACCCAGCAATTCTTCCTACTGGGCAGACAGGGAATCAGCCTCGGCAGAGAGAGCTCCTCTCCCTCCACTGGCAGGTCAATGGCTGGAGCCCCTCACTACAGTGGAGTAGGTTGGCCCTGCCTGGGTCACATGTTTTCTTGGATCGCATATGGACTCCCAGGGCATGACCTATCTGGGAACTCACGCCAGAGCTTCCTCCATTTCCCACAAACCATGGCCCCATGGAACAGAGAGGCGACAGACTGGACTAGCAATAGAGGGCCTCAGAGTCACACACATGGTCCAGCAGCAACTCCCCGTGATAACTGCCCTGAGTTTTCCTGCCCACACCCCCAATCCACAAGCCATCATTGCTCCCAGCCTTGACACCTGAGAGGGACTTGAGCCCCTCAATCCCCTAAAGATGAAATAGCCCAGGGCTAACCCCTGGCTGGAAGGTGCAGAGACCACAAGGGGCACATCTAGGCCCAGAGTATCTCCGGCTGCTTTGGTTTTAGTCCAGGGAGCACACTGATATCATTGTCCCCTGTGGGTGCTTGTGCAGCTCAGCCCGGACAGTGTCCATTCTGGTCCCGGGATCATTGCCTGCTCTGCCCCCGTGAGAACCCTGACTGCTGGGGGGGCCCTGCGCGATTCTGGTGTTCACGAGTGTGTGGACTGAGTGAATAAAACATACTGACTTTAGAGAGAGAAAAATAGGGTTATAGAGGTATAACCATTTTTTAGTTCCGTTCTTTCTACACCTCCTTTGGTTGATGCTTGTACTTGTTCTGACCTGGGATGGAACTTGCAACCTTGGTGTTATTGAGATGATTCTCTGCCCCGTGAAGCTATTTGGTGTTGGCTCAACCTATGCGGGAATTTAAGTAAAATAACCCAATGATGTGTCTGAGATTTGATGCATACCAAAACCATCATGAACACAGATAATGGTGGGAGGCTAGAATGGGATTCATGGGGTGTCACACGGGTTTGTTTCACATGGATACATTTCATGCGAGCTGCTTCAAGGACAGACTATATCTCACATCAGTTATCTTTAAAGGCGGAGGATGAAGCTCTGATAAGGGCAGGAGAACCTTGGTTTCACCAATGCAGAAATATATGGAAACACAAAAGTGTATGTCTAAAAATATATATTTTAAATCAATTGTATTTAAATCAAAGTTTTAAAAAAAGGTTTAAAACTTGAGGAATCCAATGATTTTACTGTTTTATTAGCAAAGTTCTGGAGCATATTTGTTGCAACTGTATCAGTGTTTTGGAAATAAATACAATGATGTGCTCCTGAAATATCCATCACGTCTGTGTTCCCTGCTATCACTGTGGCAGTGTAAAATGGACCATGATAACAATATTTACACCAGGAAATTGACAAATACATCAAATGTAGACTCAATGTATAAATGAATGCTTTAAAACTTTTAAAAATACATATTTTAGCCGAGACCGGTTTGGCTCAGTGGATAGAGCGTCGGACTGCGGACTGAAGGGTCCCGAGTTCAATTCCGGTCAAGGGCATGTACCTTGGCTGCGGGCACATCCCCAGTAGGGGGCGTGCAAGAGGCAGCTGATCAATGTTTCTCTCTCATCGATGTTTCTGACTTTCTATCCCTCTCCCTTCCGCTCTGTAAAAAATCAATAAAATATATTTTTTAAAAAATACATATTTTATTTTTTACAGAGAGGAAAGGTGAGAGACAGGGAGTCAGAAACATCCATGAGACACATCCATCAGCTGCTTCCTGCACACCCCATAGCGGAGATGTGCCTGGACCAACGTACATGCCCCTGACCAGAATCGAACCTGGCACCTTTCAGTCCGCAGGCTGACACTCTAGCCACTGAGCCAAATTGGTTAGGACGAGAATGCTTAGACTTTAATAAGAATGGCCCCAACCCTAACCGGTTTGGCTCAGTGGATAGAGCATCGGCCTGCGGACTAAAGGGTCCTTGGTTCAATTACGGTCAAAGGCATGTAACTTGGTTGTGGGCACAACTTTAGTGCCCACAGGAGGCAGCTAATCAATGTTTGCAACTTTCTATCTCTCTCCCCCTTCCTCTCTGTAAAAAATAAAAATATATATATACTTTAAAAAAGAATGGCTCCAAATGCTAACAATGCAGATTAAATGTATGAGTATATAGTATACATTGGCTTAATTGGTATATAGCATTATAACTAAGGAAAGCAATTTGCATTCCAAGTTTCAAAACCAATGCTTCCATATGGGAAAGTAGTCACCTAGGAATGAGGGAAATCTAAGCAGATGTCTTAGGTGCTGCATAGTCCTCCTGTGTTTAAAATAAGAAATTTAAACAATTTGAAAAAGATTCTCAGAAGAAATTTTAACAAGGCAGATAAAGACAATGCAAAGGAATGTATAAAAAACATTCACCATAAAATATTCCTCAGTAGATGGAATTAAAACAAAAGCAAATTAACACTGCATGCATTTCCAGGGTTACTATTTGAAAATGTTAATCATTGTATGTCCTTGCAGGGTAGCAGAAAATTTGGAATTTTTATTCACTGTGGGTAGGGAGAAGGCAAAGGGAATGGCCATTTGGATCACAGTTCTGCATATCTTAAATGTAAAACACTCCTCTACATAACAGGTTGATAAGTAACACATATGTCTATATAAAGAACTCAATGTAAATATTCCCAAAAGATTTATTTTTAATATCCCAAACCTGGAATAAAAAAAAAATACATAGATCGATGAAGAGGTTATTCACAGAACGCAGCATTACTGAGCAATAAAAAAAAAAAATTACTCTTCACATATGCATTTGTACTGAATCTCAAAATGAATGTGTCGCATGGAGGAAACCAGGATTTGTTAAAATGTACACATCAAACAGTGCCTATAAAATTATGAACAGTATGAGCTGTTCTATTGTAAATAATGTATATCCCTGAGTGTATGGAGTGCCAACAAAAGCAGAAAGAGAGATTATAATAGTACAGCAGCAGAATAGAGGGTCTGACAAAAGAAGGTATAGAGTTGTTGGTTTGGAAAATAATACACTAATGAATCATAATGAGCAAGAATAAACGCTGCCCTGTCCAGTGTCCTCAGTTGGGTGTGATCCCCTTCACTGACAGGTCTCTGGTTTGATCCCAGGTGAGTGACCATCCCCAATGGATTACCAGTTGTGGCGTGCAGGAGGACGCCGATCTGTTTCCCTTTCTCTTCCAGTCCCTCTCTCCCCGCCAAAAAATGAATAAAATTATTTTCTAAAATATTTCTTGGGTAATCCTTTGTTTTGCAAACATACAACTGTAAGCACATTGTTGCCCTGTGTGTGAGTTACAGATGGTTTACTGACGTGAGACAGTTTCACAGCTTTATCTCTAGGTCAGGGCTCACCAAATAGCACACTTGAAAAAGGTGCACTTTGGCCAAGACCCGTTTGGCTCAGTGGATAGAGCGTCGGACTGCAGACCGAAGGGTCCCGGGTTCGATTCCGGCAGGGGCATGTACCTTGGCTGCGGGCACATCCCCAGCAGGGGGCGTGCAAGAGGCAGCTGATCAATGTCTCTCTCATCGATGTTTAGGACTTTCTATCCCTCTCCCTTCTGCTCTGTAAAAAATCAATAAAATATATTTTTTTTAAAAAAAGAAAAAGGTGCACTTTGTTGCACAGCCGTTCTCATTTGCTAGGGGATCAGCCTTACCTCAGTGGCAGCAAATGCTGTCAAGTAGGGAAGACTATTGCCATTGGAATCAACAGGAATGCTGGATGGCTACAAAAGACACATCCTGGGAC
Organism: Antrozous pallidus; assembly: GCA_027563665.1. Lineage (NCBI taxonomy): Eukaryota > Metazoa > Chordata > Mammalia > Chiroptera > Vespertilionidae > Antrozous > Antrozous pallidus. Next base: position 671,431 of record CM050525.1, on the reverse strand, counting down.
TGATTACAGGTTTATCCGTCCTCTAGCTTTGAGGTCTTGCCTGTTGAGCAACAACATTGAGATGAAATCCCTAGGGCATCAGGGGAATCTACAAAATCATGAGATTATTGTATCTGCTAGTAATGCCAGCTACAAAAATAGTGGTGGAGGTCCTGAGAATCTCCTCAAAGATCAAACAGGCCACAAGTGAGAAAATAATTTAGACTTTTGTCCAGAAGAGGCACTTTTCATCTAGCTTAACTGTAGTGTATGCTCTGAGTATGAAATCAGTACCTCTATCCCAATACTAATTCCACCTAAGAGGCTTACAACAAATGACAATAGCCTATGAAATCTCATAAATCATGACGCATGGCCTCTTTGGAGAACGTGAAAAGTAGTTCTCCTAAATATTGCTGACACTTACATAATACATACTTCGAAAAAAGAATAGAATTCATATTGTTAACAGGAGCACAATAAAGGCCGCCTGTTCAGGGAGAACAATGACCTCTATAATAAGAGACCAGACAGCCGTTTAGAACCACAAAGTCTTGCACACTTTCTCTCAAGGCCTTGGTCAGCAATATAATATCAGCCAACATTGAACAAACATTGATTTTCTGCCATCAAGCTGTGCCTTCCAAAGCACAGAAAGTTTGGGACCCCGTCATATCTGTTCACCTGTCCATGCTGACACATCACAACTTTCCTTTCAATCATCCCAGGGAGAGAAAAGAACCAATAAAGTTAAAGGACACAAGACAAAAACACCTTTCCGTAAAGATCATAAACCAGAGCAAAGGACAACAAGAGGTTTGCAGGTTGATGAATTGGAACCTGAAACACTTCATCACAGGCTAAAGTAAGACCCTGAAAGAGACAGCACTTAGCTGAGGATGGGTGCTCTGAAGCAAACCTGGGTCAATACTCTGATCAGAAATAAAGGAATGAAGACTCATCCAGGAGTTCGGAATATTCATAATCTTCTGAAGCAGAACCGGAGAGCATGCAGGGGTTGTGACAAATGCACACTCTTTCAGGTGAGCCATGTGGTGGGGGTGAAAGAGCTTCCACACAAATACTTGCAGTGACATCAATCAGATAGTAGGCCTGAATAGGTTAGCAAGTCCTATGCAATTTATGAAAGTGTCACTTACACCTGAAACTTAGGAGGCATCTAACAGAATGTATGTTCTGATAAAGAGGTTTGCATTCAGGTAAAATGGGTGTAAAAGTTTCTCCTCTGGTGGTGTTATTCTGAGTGAAAAAGTAAAATGTTCCTTGCACATTTAAAGGTTTTCTCCGCCGAGACCGGTTTGGCTCAGTGGATAGAGCGTCGGACTGCGGACGGAAGGGTCCTGGGTTCGATTCCGGCAAGGGCATGTACCTTGGCTGCGGGCACATCCCCAGTAGGGGGCGTGCAAGAGGCAGCTGATCGATGTCTCTCTCTCATCGATGTTTCTGACTTTCTCTCCCTCTCCCTTCTGCTCTGTAAAAAATCAATAAAATATATTTAAAAAATAAAAATAAAAAATAATAAAGGTCTTCTCCATTGTGTGCTCTCATGTGTTGAACGAGGACATATTTGTAGCGAAAACATTTTCCGCATTCACTGCACTCATAAGGTTTTTCTGCAGGGTGAACTCTCTGGTGCATAAGGAGGTGACTTCTGTGCCTATAAGTTTTCCCACATTCACTACACTCATAAGGTGTTCTTCCAGTGTGAACTGTGAGGTGGTGAATAAGGTTAGATCTTTGATGGAAGTGCTTCCCACAGTCACTGTACTCATATTGCTTTTCTGCAGTGTGCACTCTGCTATGTTGGATGAATCAGAGCTTCTGCTGAATGACGTCCCACAATCACTGATCTTACATTTCTGTTATCTCGTGTGAACTCTCTGGTGGGTAAGGAGGTGAGTTTTCTGTCTAAAACAGTTCCCACAGTCACTGCACTCATACGGCTTTTCTCCAGTGTGAACTCTCTTGTGGTTTAGGAGGTGACTTTTGCGCCTAAATGTTTTTCCACATTCACTACACCCGTAAGTTTTTTCTCCGTTGTGAATTCTGTGGTGCTTAGTGAGGGAAGACCTCACATGGAAGGTCTTCCCACATTTAGCACACTCATATGGTTTTTCTCCTGTGTGAACTCTGCTATGTTGGATGAGAGTAGAGTTACTGCTGAAGGACTTGCCACAGTCACTGCAGTCATACGGCTTTACTCCAGTGTGAACTCTCTGGTGGTTAAAGAGGTGAGTTTTGCGCCTAAATGTTTTCCCACATTCAGTACAGCCATATGGTTTTTCTCCAGTGTGAACTCTGCTATGTTGGATGAGATTAGAGTTACTGCTGAAGGACTTGCCACAGTCACTGCACTCATACGGCTTTTCTCCAGTGTGAACTCTGTGGTGTTTAATGAGGGCAGTGCTTTCACGGAAGCACTTGCCACAAGCACTACATTGATGCGGCTTTTCTCCAGTGTGAACTCTGCTGTGTTGAATGAGATTAGAGTTAATGCTGAAGGTCTTGCCACAGTCACTGCACTCATACGGCTTTTCTCCAGTGTGAACTCTCCGGTGGTTAAGGAGGTGAGTTTTGCGCCTAAATGTTTTCCCACATTCAGTACAGCCATATGGTTTTTCTCCAGTATGAACTCTGCTATGCTGGATGAGATTAGAGTTACTGCTGAAGGACTTGCCACAGACACTGCACTCATACGGCTTTTCTCTAGTGTGAACTCTGTGGTGTTTAATGAGGGTAGTGCTTTCACAGAAGCACATGCCACAATCGTAACATTGATGTGGCTTTTCTCTAGTGTGAACTCTCCTATGTTGGATGAGATTAGAGTTACTGCTGAAGGACTTGCCACAGTCACTGCACTCGTACGGCTTTTCTCCAGTGTGAACTCTCGTGTGCATAACGAGGTGACTACTGCTTCTAAATGATTTCCCACATTCACTACACTGATATGGTTTTTCTCCAGTGTGAATTCTCTGGTGGATATAAAGATTACTATTCTTACTAAAAGATTTTCCACATTCACAGCACTCATAAGGTTTCTCTCCGGTATGAACTCTGTGGTGTTCAGTAAGGGAAGACTTATAATTGAATAGCTTCCCACAATCAGTACATTCATAGGACTTTTCTCCAGTGTGAACCCTCCTATGTCTATTGAGGTAAAAGATACATGAAAACATTTCCCCACATGGATTACACTTATAATTGACTTCTCCAGAGCAGACACCCTGATGTTGAACGAGGTTCTGGTTGTGGCTGGCCCCTTTGTCATATTCATTCCACTGGTGATGCCTTTTTGTATCGAGATATTCCTCTGAAATCTCACTACGACTGTGTAGCTTCACAGTACCAAGAGGGGCCTGATGCTGGAGAAGCTCTGAGGAGGCTGGGAAGTCTTCCCCAACCTCCTTACTGGTTGAAGACATCCCTGATAAATAGAAGCTGAACTTGGTCACAAATGAGGCTCTATCCACAGCTTCTTTCCAGGGCTTCTCTTCACTGGCTTGCCTCTGTTGCTGATGAGGGTTTGCACCAAAACAGAAGTCTCTCATACATGCATTAGTGAAGAAGCCTTTCTGCTTAAAGTCTGCTGCTTGTGACTCAGTCATGTTCAGAATATCTTTGAACACAGAGAAACACCTCCCGCAGAGATGAGTCCTCTGGGTTGCTGGAGCTGTCTTAGAGGCACTGACCTGTGACTCCCCTTGTACAGATACACTCTGCTCAGAACAGGCCTCCACATCATGCGTTTTATGCCAACAACCTGAAAACAAAAACAAAAAATGGTGATGAAATGAATGTCGACTGGGGTGACAGGGAGAAGTCTCATTACAAATGTGTGTCACTCATAACACATTTGTTCCATGCAATTGTCTGACAGTAACGTATCTGAAGGAAATATTGATAAAATGCTGCCATGAAAATCTGGGACACTGAGGATCACTATACGGGGAAGATCTCACACAAAATATGAAACAAACATGGCAAGCACTACAATGAACAGGAACTGGATAATCTGCTCATACGTCTGCTAACAGTGTTCAACAGGGCTTCTCTGCTGGTGACATGGGCCAGCTGTGAAGAAGGTTGCTTACATCTTATTCCATGTAAAATTCAAAAAATGAGAAGCTTGTGTTAGGATCTAGTGAAACGTGTGTGTGCGCACCTCATTACACATATGCAGGTATTTCAAAATACTGCAGATAGCCAAAACTGGTTTGGCTCAGTGGATAGAGCGCCGGCCTGCAGACTGAAAGGTCCCAGGTTCGATTCCGGTCAAGGGCATGTACGGTGGCTGCGGGCACATCCCCAGTAGGGAGTGTGCAAGAGGCAGCTGATCGATGTTTCTCTCTCGGCGATGTTTCTGGCTTTCTATCCCTCACCCTTCCTCTCTGTAAAAAATCAATAAAATAAATTTAAAAAAATACTGCAGATAGAGCAGTTCAGAGGAACATGTAATGGAGAAAGGGCAGAAACGTGAAGCTAGCCAGAAACCAGGAAGTCACAGATTAGAACATAAGTCAGCAAAGTGTCAAGCATGGAAATGAAAAGGTAGAAATATCTGGACAAAAACCATACACCTATGGATAAGGACACGGGGGGAGGGGAGGTTTAAGGGGCAAAGGGTGGGATAGGAACTGGGTAGAGGGGAGCGATGAGGGAAAAAAGAAGAACAATTGTAATAATCTGAACAATAAAGATTTATTAAACTTTAAAAAAAGAAAAGGTAGAAATATAAGCAGTAGCCAGTGGCACCTGAACCTAAACTCGGTTGGACATGAGCAGATTCCTGATATGATCTAAACACCACCTTTATGTCATACCTCCCTCGAGTTGCAACTCAAGTGGGCCACGCAACCTTTTAGTTCATGCTGCACGTTCACACTGTGAAAAAACAGGGTTCTCCTTGTACCTCCTAATGTACAAGCACATAGAAAACAAATATTCTGAGATTTATTGAAAGACAAAGGAGGTGAGTACCCCAGCACTGACACTCCAGAGAAAGACAGCATGCAATAGTATTCAGAGAAAAGAATATTACAAACATTGCAAGGAGGTCTTTCAAGAACCGCCCATGGTTCCTGCAAGTAAAGACCATAACCTGGCACAGTCAGTCACAAAAAGCCTTTAGCTGGAAAAATGGTGCAGAAGCGGAAGCTATGGATGTGGACACAGACACCCTCCCAGAAAGAGAAAGTGCACGCTTGGGCCTCTTAAGCTGTTTGCAACAAAACTGACCCCATGACACATCCTGTCATAGCTGAGGCAATTGGTGTGAGGGATATTCATGGAGTCCTTTGCTCTGGGCTCCGCACACACTCAGCACTCTCAGCCACAGCACATTTGACAGGACAATGGGATAAAATAGAAGAACCCCTGATCTGGCTGTGAAAGAGAAAAGGCTGTTTTGAGAATAAAGGAAGAGAAGGCATCACCTCAGGACACTGGGACAAATGGGAAGCTCTTACCTACAGATGAGACAAGTGCAAACACTTCCAGCATCACATCGCAGTACAGAAGTCTCTGGGCCTCATCAAGGAGCCCCCACTCCTCCTGAGAGAAGGCTATGGCCATGTCCTCAAAGTACATATCCTGTCATAAGGGGGACAGTTCAGTCCATGGTCAGCTTCTCTGCTAGGATTTTATGTTCATCATCCTCCCCAACATCCACATCCATCTGCTCTCTCCACTTCCCACATCAGAAAAGCACCCAGGACGTGGTCCCATCAGAGTCACTTTCTCCTTACATTTCTACTGATACTGTGTCTTCCCACAACAATAAGGGTAGATGAGCATAAAGATGATACCTGTGCTCTGGGATTCACATGTAGGCCACACTGCCCCTTGTCAATACAGTAAGTGTCATGAACATACGGTAGGGAGAGATAATGCCCATAAGGAAGGTGTGACTGATCTGACGCTGTTGTCAGACAGACATTACCCTCATTGTGCCTCGGATTCTCATTTCAAGACCCCAATAATCACGGCATCACTCTTCAATCTTTTGAATCCAATCTCAGGGTGGTGAGGCCATCACTTTGCACTACCTGATGCACGTAATTCATTGAACCACACTTCCCACACTTCGTACCCAGGGGTAAAACAGTAAGGTAACACAAATATGCCACGATGAATACAGTTTATTTCCTAATCAGCTTCTTTTCCAAAATTCCCATTCACCACCTCTGTAATATATTTCTCTCCTAACCTTCTCCCTTCTCCATGGCAGTAGAGATTTGAAAGCCCAGTTGACAATGATGTATGCTATCTCATTCCTAGTGATCACTGAACAGCCCTCACCATGCAGTTTCACCTGTGCTCTCAGCAAGGAATGTACCACCAGAACACACCCCCTTTTCAAGAATTAACCTGAAATTCACATCATATTATGCAGACATCAGCAGAAATAGACTTAACATCCACTCCCTCTTATTTAAATGTTAGGATCCTGCCGAGACTGGTTTGGCTCAGTGGATAGAGCGTCGGACTGCGGACTGAAGGGTCCCCGGTTCGATTCCGGCAAGGGCATGTACCTTGGCTGCGGGCACATCCCCAGTAGGGGGCGTGCAAGAGGCAGCTGATCGATGTCTCTCTCTCATCAATGTTTCTGACTTTCTATCCCTCTCCCTTCTGCTCTGTAAAAAAATCAATAAAATATATTTTAAAAAATAAAAATAAAATAAAAATAAATAAATGTTAGGACCCTGCATGCTTGAACGCCCATGCCCTCTCCAAGGGCACATCACCCTTTGTCCCACACCTCTCTCTCATCTGCACTCCCACACCCATGGCCCCACAGTCAACTCCTCGACTTCCTGTTCATTACTCAACATGTGTGGTGTAGTGACTGCTTGACAAATTCAAACAGGATTGCGTTCTACACCAACTCTGAGAGTCCACACTCATGGAGGCAGCCTTGAAGGCCTGCTATGAAGGCCTCCTTTCCCTGATTGTGTTTTCCTTCAACCTCACCTATTGAGGACCACATCAAATCTCAGATATCCAGACTCCACCTCAAGTGGTATTGCACGTGAGGTCCCTTCACCAGTCACAGGCTTGAGGACTCAAGTCCCATCACCTAAGGTCCTCCACCCCATGCCCAGTGAGTCACACAGATGACCATTCACGCCACTAAGTAAATCAACTGGTTGTCAACACAGTCAAATATCAACAGTACAAATATTGAAATTTCTTTTGAGAGCCAGAAACCGACTTCTGCGCATGGGCCATGAAGTTTCAATCGCACTGCACGTTCGTGCCCACACATGGTATTTTGCGGAAGAGCCACACTCAAGAGGCCACAGAGCCATATGTGGCTCGTGAGCCTCAGTTTGCCGGCCACTGAACTAGCCTGATGACAGTACCCCAGCTCAGGCTCACAAAAGAATCCTGGTGTGTGTTTAACAAGGAAATATGGAACAGCAGTCCCACCGTGCTTAAATTGTTTTTTGGTCTTCATTTAAAAAAAAGGAAGGGGGGGGCACCCTAAGCGATTTGGCTCAGTGTATAGAGTGTCATCCTGTGGACTGAAAGGTCCCACGTGTCATTCTTGTCAAGGGCATGTACCTTGGTTGTGGGCACATCCCCAGTAGGGGGTGTGCAGGTGGCAGCTGATTGATGTTTCTCTCTCACTGATCCAACACCCTTCCTCTCTGTGAAAAATCAAATAAAATATATTTTTAAAAATAAAAAAATAAAGTTAAAAAAGGAGGGTGGGGAGGGAGGAACAAAAAGAATACCTACAATTCCACCTTGGTCTCTCCACTCCCAGCTACTTTTTAAAGAAGCTTTCATTGTGAACTGCTCTTCAGAATTCCAGATGCTCAGGAACTGTTCCATGAAGTATTGCAAACACTTACAGGCAAAAAATAAAGGTTTTATCATCTCCAATGTACATTACATTTTCTTGCTATGAACATCTGCATCTCACCTGATGGTCCTTCCATACCTCCATCTGCCAAAGGCAACATTTCAAGCCATCGCTGATTCTTTCCTCTCTCTCAACCTCCAAATTAAAAAATTCTGGTGGCATAACACTGATCCAGAATTCAACTGCTTATTTCACCTCCACAGCCCCCATCATGGACCAGGTACCATCACACTCACCAAGACTATCATAGCAGTTTCGGTCCTAGTCTTTCTACTGCCTCCATCCCATCTATACTGTTCATCATGCTGCAGTCACAGGAAGTCTAATGAGACCTGGGTCAGTCACCTGCCTCCATTGCTCCAAATCTCCCATTGCTCCCATCACCTGCAGAACAGACTCCCAAGTTGTCACAAGGCTCCTCTAAATCTGACTACTGTCCCATTGTTTCCAGTTCCTCTGTTTTTAAAGAAAATAGACACCTTCTGGTTCCTGCATGAGCTCCATCTTCACTCTGAGCTTTTGCACACGTAAGACCCTATGCCTGGAAAAACCTCTCACATCCCATTCCACTGGTTGCCAAAAACAGGGACCACCCACATGAGGCCAGACCTGGACTTAGAATTCTGGGCTTGGTGTCTCATCAAGGTTGCCATGTAAAAAGGCTGAAAGAGTGGCTGGACTGTCCCAGGACACCCCTATTTCAGAGCCCACAAGAGTATGAGGCCCTGACATAAGTTCCACAAACCAGTCCCCTAAGCGGTTCTGCACCTGCAGGAATCTGGGGAAAGAGGAAGATATGTTGAGTCTGGTATTCTCAGGCCAGGTAACCTTTGAGACGCCTGCATTACCTCAAGGCCTCAGTCCTCAGTGCACACCCTTTCTAGTGACCTTACCATTTACAGAACTTCTTTCTGCCTCTACGTGCTGTCCTCTCTCTTCCAGTCTTCTCGTTCTTCCTCAGAGCAGTTTTGTGAAAAGGTTAGAATCCTACCTCAGACAATGTCTGTCTTTTGTTCACAAGCACCAGCGGTGGCACTCCCTGAAAATGAAAGAAGAACTCCTCACACAAAACTTTCCCTCATCTTTTTTTGTTGCCATTAGACATAAATCAGACCTGGGTTTCCCCGAATCATCCCAGCTCAACCACACCCCCATGTCGTTCCTGGCTGGCACTGCCGCCTGTCCTGTCAGCTCTTTCACCGTGTCACACTGTCTGTCACCCACCAGAGAATCACTGTTCTGTCAGCTGAGACCTCACCTCATGTACCTCGCAGGACCTGACACTGGAAGGTACATGAGGTGAGCAAAGCGGAACTCTGCAAGCAGAGGAGTCTGGGAAGCAAGGAGGCTTCAGTCCCACCTGTTGTGACTCAACAAACCTCAGGCACACCACTCAGAGCGGGGACCCTGCCCCTGATGCCTCGTTGCGGTTTTAAGGCAGAGCACCAGAGCCTCTGACGGTGGTAACAGAAGGAAGAGGTCGAAGTGGCCACCAGGAGAAAGGTGCTGGACGTCACACCCACACCAGTGGTGGTAATGTGACTCTTCTGGGCTCCCATTGGCTAAACTCAGCCATCATTGGGCCCATTGCCCTTTGGGTAATGTACTTTTCCAGGCCCTCCAGGTGCCATTAGGATCCCAGTCACTGACTGGACACTGCAGTGTTGGTTTTGGGACGCTGAGTGGCGCTGGGAAATGGTAACTTGAGGTTTTGGTGGCTGGTAATAGGCTTTTGTGCAGTGTTGTCTGCAACTGATTTCTTGTTTGGAGACATTATTTCAGATTCCGTGAAACTCAGGATGCTCCCTGAGGTGGAAAGTATTATTTCTTTTTTATTATTATTGACTTTTTACAGAGAAGGAGGAGAGGGATAGAAGTTAGAAACATCAATGAGAGAGAAACATCAATCAGCTGCCTCCTGAACAGCCCCTACTCAGGATGTGCCTGCAACCAAGGTACATGCCCTTGACTGAAATTGAACTTGGGACTCTCTATCCACTGAGCCAAACTGGTCAGGGCGGAAAGTATTATTCCACTGAGTCCTGAACACTACAAATCTAAATGTATGTGTGTGTGTGTGTGTGTGTGTGTGTATATATATATATATAGTTATACATTTAAGATTTTTATTTGAATTTTAGAGAAATGAAATGAGATGGAGAAACACAAATCAGCTGCCTCCTTTATGCCCCCAACCCACTGTGAATACAACTTAAGAGACCTGGTTTGTGCCCTGACCAGGAATTGAACTGGCAACCTTTCTGTGCATGGGAAGATGCTCAACCAACCTGCCACTCCGCCGTCACATTTTTTATAGTTAGCATAAAAATATCACATTATTAACAGAAAAAGCAGACTATAAGGGAATATAGATAATTCCAACCTACTTGTTTCAAAGCAGTGTTTGAAGGGTTACATAGGCCAACAAGTTGACATTTCCTACATTGTCTGGATGTCTGTGGTCAGCACACATTGTGAAGCTTAGGGGCTAACAGTTACTGAATGTTTTACTACAGGTGCCAGGCCTGGATTTGGTGCTTTTCCTGCATTATTATTTCATTTAATCCTTTCTGCAACCTGAGAGGTTTAACTGTCTATTTAATGGGGAGGAAATCCAGGCTCAGAAACTCAATGTAAATTGAATTATTGTAGAGTTAATAAAGGCAGGATTAGAAGTCAAACCCATGTGTCTCTTAACCACAGAGCTCTGGCTTCTAATGTTAGGCTCTGCTGCCTCCTAGAGGGTACAATAGAGGATGCGTACCCACTAAAATGGTCTAGATGTTATTGTGGGTAACAAATAGGCCCAAACTTTAGTGGCTTATACTAAAGAAGATATCTTTCTCGTTCATACCACATGAACACCCCCTCAGCTGTTCCCATATCTTTCTCGTTCATACCACATGGAACTGGGATAAGGTAGAAGAAGCACCATGTTGGTACCTATTAGGTGTTATCAGAAATGAAAAGGGAGGATGGCTCGTCTTAAGTGTTTCTAGACACTTCTGTTAGAGGTAACAGACTTCACTCCCACCACATTTCACTGGTCAAAATACATCACCAAAGGCTCAGTAGGAGAACCTGACATGCTTGATGGACCCCATTAAGGCAACTGCATGGAACCAGCCTCTTTTGGGGCTGTGAAGGGTCCGGGAGTGAGTGATGCTCTGAGTAGACTCAGGCACCTTCCTCTACTACGTGTCAGCCTAGCTTTCACATGGGCAATGGATTGACCTGCTCTTCAGGGACTCGCAGTCCCACCTGACTCTCCCAGCCGTCTCCAGGTGTATCCTGTTCCTCGTTACTGATGGGGACTTAGAGGCCCCGGAGTCTTCCTCCTCAGCTGTTCCCATAAGCACCCACCCACTCATTCCTTCCCAGGCATCCAGGATCCTACAGCATTTTCAGGAAGGCCCAGAGTCCTCCACAAACAGCCCCCCTCCAACAGGTGGGTAGACAAATGGCATCTAAGCTACAGACCTGGTGGTTGCACCACAACAACTCTCCTTCTGTCCTCAGAGTCTTTCCCAATCCCCCACCTTCCCACAGCCTGGGATTCTATGAAATGACCCTTCACTTCATCCATCCTTGGAGCCTGGGATGGGATCCCCCAGAGGAACACCAGACACAGGGCAGTGCAGAGGCATTAGGGTTCAGCCTGCAGGAGGAGAAAGAACACACATGGTCCTCTCCATCACCCTGGAAGAGAATGCCTATGCATTTGCTTGTTCCTAGAGCGCAGAGACACACAGACTCACAGGAAATATACAGACACCACAAACACAGGAACACACAGGTACAGAACATTCCCAACATCACATCACAGTTCAGAAGTCTCTGAGCCTCATCTAGCATCCCCCGCTCCTCCTGAGAGAAGACAATGGCTGCAACCTCAAAGTCCATATCCTCTCATGAAGGGAAAATCTCAGTTCATGATCACCTTCTTTCCCAGGATTCCGAGTATGTAATATCTCTGACCCTCCACATGCATCTACTGCCTCTGCTCCCACATTGGAGAAGACAGCAGGCCTTGGCCCCATGAAAAGTCACTTGCTTCTTAAATTCCTACTGATATTTTGTCTTCCCACAACAATAAAGGCAGTTGAGCAGAGAGAAGATACCTGAGCTCTGGGCCTCACTTGTAGGCCACATTACCTGTTGTCAATAGAGTGGGTGTCCAGAACATAGGATAGGGAGACATATTGGCCATAAAGGGACTATGAGTGATTGACACTGGTTATGTCAGGCAGTCCCCCTAGAAGGTCCCTCTAAGACACCAAACACATGGCATCATACTTCACTCTTACAACCCCAAATCCAGAGTGCTGAGGCCATCACTTTGCGCTACCTGATGCACATAGTTCTTTGAGCAATACTTCTCTCACACAGTTTCATTCCCAACAGGGACAACTTCAAAGATAACACAAATTCTCCATGGCGAGGACAGCTTGTTTCCTAATCACCTTCTCTAAAATTGAAGTTCACCTCCTCCGTAATCTGTTTCTCTTTTCCCTTTCTCCCTTATGCATGCCAGAGTAGATTTTCAAGCCAGGGAAACACTGATGTATGCTATCTCATTCCTATGCATCACTGTACCAGTCATTACAACAAATGGAAGGTGGGTAGATAAATGGCATCTAAGCTACAGACCTGGTAGTTGCACCACAACACCCCTCTTTTCAGAAAATTAGCCTAAAATTCCCCTTACTATATCACCCAGACACCACCAGAAATGGGTCCACACTTCATTCACTCTCCTGTCAGTGTCAGGGCCCCGTAGGCATGAATTCACACCCCCTTTCCACGTGCACATCACTCTCTACTACACCTCTCTCCCACCTGCACTCTCTCACATCCCAGCCCCCATAGACAGCTCCTTGGCCTCTTACTCATTCCTCAGCATGTGTGGTCCAGAGAATGCTCGCCAAATTCAAACAGGATCAAGTGCTGCCTAGACTTTGAGAGTCCACCCTCATAGAGGCAACCTTGAGTCCTCCTATGAAGGCTTCTCTCCATGACCATTTTGTCCTTCAACCTCACTAGTGAGAGTCACGTCAGATCTCAGATACCCAGAGCCAACCTCCCCTGGTGCTGCACTTGATGTCACTTCACCAATCGCAGTCAACATCCCTCCAGTCACCCATCAATGAAGTCCCAGCCTCTTGGTCCTGTGCACCAAGCCCAGGGAGTCTCACAGATGACCACTCAAGCCTCCAAGCTAACCCACAAGACTGACTGCAACACCCAGCCATACCAAGGGTCACAGCAAAATCCTGGTTGAGTGTTTAGAGAAGTTAACTATGTACCAGCCCTAGTCTCGTCTCATGTGAATTACTCTTCGCTCTCCAATTCATCTCACGTCCACTCATCTTTTTCCTAAAGGCCTTGGCCGCTAGGAAACCATTCTCTCGCTTCAACACTCTACATGACCACTTCTGTCTGCCCTTTGCTGTGTTGTAACATCCACTTCCCACAAACAGGGACCCCCCAAAAGAAACCAGTCCTCAGGATCACAGCGATCCTCTAAGCTACAAAGACCATTACCATCTTGACCATGTTTCCCTGTATTACAGTGATCTACAGTCCTGGCTCATGTGTCTCTGTTGACTGAGCACCAACCCATGCACTGAGAGGTCGCAGATACGTACCAATTCCTGCCAAGCCCCCTGCCTAGGGTTGGTACTGGATTCCCATAGCAGTCATGCAGGAGGGAACCGATTCTTGTTTCTTTCTTATGAAGGTTTGTCTGTCTCTCTCCCTCTCCCTTCCTTTTTACATCTAAAATCAGAATAAAAGTATATGTAGATATACTTTTATTTTTTGTTATTTTTTAAAAATATTTTTTATTGATTTCACAGAGGAAAGGAGAGGAAGAGTTAGAAACATCAATGATGAGAATCATTGATGAGCTGCCTTCTGAAAGCCCCCTACGGTGGGTTGAACCCCCAACCCAGGCATGTGCCCTTGACCGGAATCAGACCTGGTACCCTTCAGTCAGTAGGCAGACACTCTAGCCATTGAACCAAACCAGCCAGGGCCAAAAATATGTGTATATACACTGAGCGGCCAGCTTATTACGATCTATGAATGCATGATAATCTGGCCACTCAGTGTACAGCCTATGTAATAAAAGGCAAATATGGAAATTGTCCCTTTCACCAGTTCAACCAGCAGGCACACATTGTCCTCTCCATCACCCCGGAAGAGACTGCCCATGTCCCTTCCCCCTTGCCAGACTGGCTGGCCCAAACCCATGCATGAATTCATGCACCAGGCCTCTAATCTATACTAATTAAAAGGGTAATATGCTAATTAGACCGGATGTTTTCTGGACATCCTTCCGCACAAAGCCACGGTTTCAAGGGCTTAGGCCCAGGCAGTTAGGGGTGACCAGGCTGGCTGTGGAGGGCAATTAGGGGGGACTAGTCTGGCAGGGTAGGTCAGTTAAGAGTGACCAGGCTGACAGGGTAGGGCAGTTAAGGGACATCAGGCCAGCAGGCAGAGGCAGTTAGGGGTGATCAGGCAGGCATGGGAGAAGTTAGGGGTAATCAGGCTGGCAGGAGTACAGTTAGGGGCAATCGGGCCAGCAGGCTGAGGTGGTTAGGGGCTATCAGGCAGGCAGGCAGGCAGGCAGAGGTGGTCTCAGTGATCAGGCAGATGAGAAGTTAGGAGGAGCCAGCGGTGCTGAATTTCGAGAGGAATGTCTGAATGCCAGTAAACCACCAGTCACACATCCCCCAAGAGGTCCTACATTGAAGAGGGTGCAGGCCAGGCTGATGGACCCCAACTCCAACCCCACCCTGTGCACAAATTTCATGCACTAGGCCTCTGACACACTATCTAATAGAAAAGTAATATGCAAATTAATCACCAATCTGCTATACCCGCAAGCCACGACCACTAGCCAATCAGGAGAGTGTATGCAAATTAAACACAACCAAGATGGCGATAGCCATGGAGAAAAGAGGGAGGCTTGGTTTCCCGGCAATGGAGGAAGCCAAGCTTTCCGCACACCCTGGCCGGCCCAGGCCTCTACTTAAGGTTACAAAGTTTCAATTATAAAAGATAAATAAATCCCAAAAGACCATGATTTTTAGAGATTCTTCAATTCCCTTCATCAAAGTTTTATAGTTTTCTTCATACAGGTCTTGGACATATATTACATTTGTTATATTTACACATAAGTATTTCATTGTTTGTTGCTAATATAAATGGTATTTTGTTTTTAATTTCAAATTCCAAATGTTCATTGCTGGTATATAATAAAGCAATTTATTTTTGCATATTAAAATAAATAATAAATAAACAAACAAACAAATAAAATAAAATAGATCCAAACAGAAATGACTGCCACCACAGAGAAAGCAGAAGGTTTGGCTCCACTCCAGGCTACAAAGATTCAATTATAGAAGATAAATAAATCCCAGATAGCAAGGCCCAGGCAGCATGACCGGCCTGCAAACAACCACATGCCCCTCACCCAGGCCACCCCACGCCCCAAGGGAACCCCCACCCTGATCCGGGACACCCTTCAGGGCAAACCAGCTCGCCCCCACCCCTGACATCAGCCCCACAGACCAGCCCCCTAAGCGGCTCTGCACCCGCAGGAACCTGTGGGAACTGAAGGTGTTGAGGGCCGGGCACCCACCGCCAGGACCCAGGGGCTCAGGTCTGAGGTCACGTGACCAGAGATGCCCACATCCCAGTGTTGTTCACAGCCACCCCCAGCCCCGGCCCCTGAGGAGAGTAACCGGAAACCGGAAACCGCCTCTCCTCCTCGCTGTCCCCTTTACACACAGACCGGGCCTGGCTCTCCCCGCCTCCCGGTCCGTCCCCCACGACCTCCCCGGCGGCATCGCACCCCGTGTCCCCCACGGGCACTCACTGCTCTGGGCGCTGCGACCCGGGCTGCGGGGCCTGAGCGGCGCCGGCCCCGAGGCTGGAGGGCCGACGGGGGGGACGCTGAGGGGACTCTGTCGGCTGAGAGGAGTCGGGGAGGCACACGGACGCCCCAATGCTGGATTTTCGGGGCTCAACCAGCCTCACAGACACCCCCGCGCAGAGAGGACGCTGCTTCCCACTCGTCTCGGACTTGGGACACAACTCCCCCTCCAGTGCGCTGTAAGCGCCCGAGTCCAGAGCACGGAAGAATTCAAAATGTCCGCTGCTAGGAGGATGCCGGAAGTCCCGCCCTAACCGGATGCGAAGGCGCCATCGTGCTGGTCTACCTCCGCCTACTTGGGCGCAATGCTTTCTGGGAAATGTAGTTTTTCAGGCGCGCCCAGGGGACAGTAGGCCTCCCAGCTGAGGTCTTTGGTGAACAGAGGTGCTGAGGTTCTCCAACCAGCACTGCAGGAGAACAAGTAGCAAGTGGAGCGTGGTTAACGGGGACAGACGGACAGATCTCCCAGGGGAAGGGGTGGGGAGGACTGGAGGAGATACAACAAACAATATACATATACACAGAGGGGAAATGGGAGGCATCTGTAACTCTTATCAACAATAAAAAACACACATTTTTTATGTTTAAAAAATTAATATATGCCCTGACTGGTTTGGCTCAGTGGGTAGAGCGTAGGCCTGTGGACTAAAGGGTCCCATGTTCGATTCCAGTCAAGGACACATGCCCAGTTACCAGCTCGATCCCCTGTAGGAGGCATGCAGGAAGCAACCGATCAATGATTCTCTCTCATGGATGCTTCTATCTCCCTTTCCTTCTCCCTTCCTCTGAGATCAATAAAAATATTTTTTAAAAATAAATAAAAATAAAAATTAGCCAAAACCGGTTTGGCTCAGTGGACAGAGGATCAGCCTGTGGGACTGAAAGGTCCCAGATTTGATTCCAGCCAAGGGCATGTACCTTGGTTGCAGACAAATCCCCAGTAGGGGTTGTGCAAGAGGCAGCTGATCAATATTTTAATCTCATCGATGTTTCTGACTTTCTATCCCTCTCCCTTCCTCTCTATAAAAAATCAATAAAATATATTACATAAATAAAATAAAAATTAATATACCCCAGTTGGTGTTGCTCAATGATTGAACATCAACCTCTGAACCAGGTCATGGTAATATTCCCAGTTGGGGTACATGTCTGGACTGTGGGCTCAATTCACAAAGATTCTCTCTCATCATTGATTTTTTTTTTCTCTCTCTCTCTCCATGTCCCTTGTTCTCTCTAAAATCAATCAATCAATATATATATGAAGTATATACATATATGCATCTCCCTCCTGGTGGTCATTGCACATCATAGCAACTGGTCAACTGGTTAGCTGTCTATCCCCTGGTGGTCAGTGTATGCCATAGTGAGCGGTTGAGTGGCTGTAGCATATCATTAGCATAGTATGCTTTGATTGGTTGAATGGCTGACCAGATAACTGGACACTTAGCATATTAGGCTTTTATTATATAGGATTGCATGAGGCAAAGGAAGGGTGTGGTCAAGATGTTTACAACATTCTCTTGGGTTTCCCATCGACTCAGTTCTATGCACCTGATCAAGTTTTACTTGCTGCACCTCCTGCAGCCCCTACCGCTTAGCCACCTGGGAGCTGATTACCACACCACTCCAGACACATTTCTGGATTTTAAGAAATAAACAGCCCTGGCCAGTTTGGCTCAGTGGATAGAGCAACGGCCTGCAGACTCAAGGCTCGATTCCAGTCAAGGGCAGTACCTTGATTGTGGGCACATCCCCAGTAGGGGGTGTGCATGAGGCAGCAGATTTATGATTCACTCTCATGGATGTTTCTGACTTTCTATCCCTCTCTGTAAAAAAAAATAAAATCAATAAAATATATATTTTTAAAAAAGAAATAAACACCACTTTTATCTATTCAACAACTATTTATTGGTCATTGGAAACGTGTTTGCCACTTTCTAGGGCACAGGCAGGGCAGGGCGGGGCGGGGCGGGGGGGCGGAGTGGAGATTGTGGGCTTGATCCCCAGTGGGGAACATGCAGGAGGCAGCTGATCAATGAATGATTCTCCCTGGTCATTGGTGTTTCTCTCTCTCCCTCTCCCTTCTTCCCTAAAATCAACAGAAATACAAAATAAAATACATAAAATAAATATATCTACACACACATATATATTACAGGGAGGAAGCACAGGGCTTGGAGTGTCTGGATGTGGAGGCCTGGGGCATGGAGAATCTGGATGTGGAGGCCTGGGGCGTGGAGGCCTTGGGTGTGAAGGCCTGGGGCGTGGAGAGTCTGGATGTGGAGGCCTGGGGCGTGGAGGCCATGGGTGTGTAGGCCCCGGATGTGGAATCGCCAGATGTGGAGGCCCCGGATATGGAGGTCCTGGATGTGGAGTCCCTGGACTCGGAGGCCTTCCTCTGGTGCATCCGCAGGTGGCGGTGATAGGTGGAGGACTGGCGGTAGGTCCTCCCACACTCAGTGCATGCGTAGGGCTTGTCACCCGTGTGGATGCGCTCGTGCGCCTGCAGGTTGGTCTTGTGGCTGAAGGTTTTGGGGCAGTGGCTGCAGCGGAAAGGCCTCTTCCGCGCGTGGATCCGCTCGTGCACGCGCAGGTCCGAGGCCTGGAAGAAACCTTTGCCGCATGTGGCGCAGTCGAAGGGCCGCTCGTTGTTGTGTCTCCTCTTGTGGAGCAGGAAGCGCGACAAGAACCGGAAGGTCTTGGAACAGAGGTCACACGAGTATAGCTTCCGGGTGCTGCCGGAACTTCCGCCCCCGGCCTCCCGGGTTGCCTCCTGGGTTGCCTCCTGGGTCTCCTCTCGGGGAGCTTCTTCCTGGGGGGTGGAAGCGCTTGGACTCTCCCTGGACACGGCGCCCTCTGCAGGCCCCGGGCTGCTCTCTCCCTGGAGGATGAGCAGAGAGGGGAATTGGTGTTCTTCGCTGGCCAGGCTGCCGCCATGTTCATCTGCATCTCCTGTGGAAACATGGGGTGTCCATGAAGCTGCACCCAAGTCCATGTCAATGGTTCAGTGGACAGAGCATCAGCCTGTGGACTGAAAGGTCCCAGGTTTGATTCCCGAGTATCTGGGTTATGGGGGGAGGGGAGTGTGATCATTTTTGTTTCTATCCCTCTCTCCCTCTCCCTTTATCTCTGAAATATTTTAAAATTTTTTTTAAAGAGGGCTGGGGAGCCCTGGCTGGTTTAGCTCAGTGGATAGAGCGTCAGCCTGTGGACTGAAAGGTCCCAGGTTTGATTCCCAAGAACCTGGGTTGTGGGGAGTTTGGGGCTTTTTATTTTATTTTATTTTATTTTTAATATATTTTATTGATTTTTTAGAGAGTGGAAGGGAGAGGAATAGAAAGTCAGAAACATCGATCAGCTGCCTCTTGCACGCCCCCTACTGGGGATGTGCCTGCAGCCAAGGTACATGCCCTTGACCGGAATCGAACCCGGGACCCTTCAGCCCCCAGTCCGACGCTCTATCCACTGAGCCAAACCGGTTTCGGCAGTTTGGGGCTTTTAAAAAATATATGTTTATTGATTTCAGAGAGGAGGAGGAGGAGGAGGAGGAGGAGAGAGAGAGAGAGAGAGAGAGAGAGAGAGAAGAGAGAAATATCCATGATGAGAGAGAATCTTGGATCAGCTGCCTCCTGCACGCCCCCTACTGGGGATTGAGCCTGCAACCCAGGCGCATGTTTCCCGGACCAGAATCAAACCCGGGACCCTTTAGTCCGAAGGCCGAGCTCTATCAACTGAACCAAGCCAGCTGGGGCTGGGGAGATCTGGGGGGAGGTCATCATTTATGTTTCTGTCCCTCACTCCCTCTCCCTTCCTCTCTGAAATATATTTTTAAAAAAAAATTTTTTTTTTAAAGGAGTGGGGAGCCCTGACTGGTTTGGTTCTGTGGATAGTGTCGGCCTGGGGACTGAAGAGTCCCAGGTTCCATTCAGGCCAAGGGCACATGCCTGGGTTGTGGGCTCCATCCCCAGTGTGGGGTGTGCAGGAGGCAGCGGATCAATGATTCTCTCATCATTGATGTTTCTATCTCTGTCTCCCTTCCTCTCTAAAATTTAATAAAAATATTTTTTTAAAAAAAGGGGGTCAGGGAGTCTGGGAGAAAAAAAAAGATATAAGTACTACTATATAGAATACTTTAAACAATAAAAAATAAAATATATTTGTTTAATCTCAAAAAAGTAATCCTTAATGCACACACACTTACTAGAAGTAAAAGGGAAATTACATATATATATATATACACACACACTTTAAGATCCACTTTGAAAGAAAAACAGCCCTACCCAGTCTGGCTCAGTGGTAAAGCATTGGCATGCAGACCAAAGGGTTGGATTCCGGTCAAGGGTACATTCCTGGGTTGCATGCTCCTCTCCAGCCCACGCCCTGGCCAGGGCTAGTGCTGGAGGCAACCAATGATATCTTTCCCTCACATCGTGTTTCCTTCTGTCTCTCCCTCTCCCTTCCACTCTCTATAAAAAAAATCATTTGAAAAATTTCCCTGGGAGAAGATTAGCCATGAAAGAAAAAGAAATAAATAAAACTTTCTAAAAATACAAAATAAGATAAATAACAGAAACTGTACCAAATAACAGAGTCCACACACAACAGCCCTCTGATACCTGGGCCCTCCTGGCTTACCTGGTCCTGTTGGCTGGGATGCGTCTTGGGGAGTCCGGGAGTGTGTCCCTGGGGTGAGCGATGTGGGGGCTGTCTCTGAGTGCTGTTTCATGAAGTGGTCTAAGACCTGTCCTAAGGACATATGTTCCGAAAACAGGGCTGCCTGCCCCTTCATTTGGACATGGACCTGTAAACACAGCCTGGTGACTGTCGGCGCCGCATCCACAGGGCCATGGAACCCTTGTTGGGAACCCTCCCCCCCTCCACTTTCCCAGGATAACTCACGGCCTGCTCCCAAGCACACGGTCCTGCCCTTTCTGAGGGAGAACGCAGCTCTCCAGTCATTTCTCATCCTGGAGGCTTTCTGCTCAAACGTGAATGGCTTTTTTTATTTTTATTTTTTTAATCCTCACCCAAGGATATTATTCCATTGATTTTTAGAGACAGTGGATGCCGGGCCTGGCCTGGCATAGCTCAGTCGTTCCCAGTCAGGGCACATGCCCAGGTTGCAGATTCCATGCCCAGTAGAGGGAGTTTCAAAAGGCAGTTGATCAATGATTCTCATCATTTGTGTTTCTATCTCTCCCTCTCTGAAATTATTAAATAAATAAATAAATAAATAAATATAATAAATCTATTAATACATATAATTAAATATTTATTAATATATCCCCTTGATGAAGACTAATAACTGGGCCTACAGTAGCTTGTTGTCCACCTCTGGACACCACCAACAGAATGTACAATTCCTTTCTCCGCTCTATCCCCAGGGGTCAGAGCCGTCCACTCACCAAGTCCGGGGAGCTTGGGTGCTCATCACCCAGTTCCTCCATGAACGACTCCAGGTCTCTGCCACTGGACTCCCACTTCTTCTGCCAGGCTGCCCTGTCTCTGTGGGGCTTCTGAAGCAGGAACTGCTCCAGAGCCAGACAGAAAATCATCTGCTTCTTGCTGTTCTTATCTGGCTGCAGCCAGGTGTAGAAGGCCTGACAGAGGCTCCGCATCTCTGCCCTCTCATGCCCATCGCCACCGTCGTTCGAGGAGATGAGCCTGGGTCTGGAGAAGCGGACCCCTGAGACCCCCTCTCCCTCCTGGTCGGCAAGTCCTCTGCGTAATCTAAGCTCCAGGTTTCCTGACTGAGGTCCTTTCCGGGCTGGTTCACCTCGAGATGCCATGCTGAGATACAAACAGAAAAGTTCAGATCCAGATAAACTCATGCCTAGGTTCTACCAGACACTTAAGGAAGAAAGGAAGAATTCTGATTTTACAAAAATTCTCCTGGGCCGAGACCTGTTTGGCTCAGTGGATAGAGCGTCGGACTCCGGACTGAAGGGTCCAGGGTTCGATTCCGATCAAGGGCATGTACCTTGGCTGCGGGCACAACCCCAGTAGGGGGCGTGCAGGAGGCAGCTGATCGATGTTGCTCTCTCATCGATGATTCTGACTTTTTATCCCTCTCCCTTCTGCTCTGTAAAAAATCAATAAAATATATTTTTTAAAAAAAATTCTCCTGGATGCCGAGACCGGTTTGGCTCAATGGATAGAGCGTCGGCCTGCGGACTGAAAGGTCCTGGGTTCGATTCTGGTCAAGGGCATGTACCTTGGTTGCAGGCACATCCCCAGTGGGGGATGTGCAGGAGGCAGCTGATCGATGTTTCTCTCTCATCGATGTTTCAGACTTTCTATCCTTCTCCCTTCCTCTCTGTGAAAAATTAATAAAATATATTAAAAAAAAAAAAGAAGAGAAAAAAAATTCTCTTGGAACATGAGAAAATAAAGTGGAGCCCTCGCTAGTTTGGCTCAGGGGATAGAGCATTAACCCTTCGGACTAAAGGGTTTGATTCTGGTCAAGGACACAAACTTCGGTTGGGGTCTCCTCCCCGGCAAGCAAGAGGCAACCAAACGATGAATTTCTCTCACATCAATGTTTATCTCTGTCTTTCCCTCTCTCTTCCACTCTCTCTAAAAGTCAATGAGAAAAATATCCTCAAATGAGGATTAACAACAACAAAAAATGAGATGAACCCAGGGGAAAAAGTAAGACAAGAAAAAAAAAATGGAAAACATTCACCTTTTGGTTAAGGAGTTCAGTCCAGTAGCTCCCTCATAGTAAAACCTTACCAATACATTAAAGAAAGCAATTTTGCCCTAGCTGCTTTGACTCCGTGGATAGAGCATTGGCCTGAGAACTGAAAGGTCCCTGGTTCGATTCTGAGCTAGGGAACGTGCCCAGGTTGTGGTCTGGATCCCCAGTGTGGGTCTGCAGAAGGCAGCTGATCAATGATTCTCTCTCTCATCATTGATGTGTCTATCTCTCTCTCCATCTCCCTTCCTCTCTGAAATTAATAGAATTTTTGGGGAAAATAATCTACAGGCAAATCTCTTAGGAATGTACGTTTGAAAATCCAAAGCTATTTTCCCATTGATTTTCAGAGAATGGAAGGGAGAGGGAGAGACAGAGAAACATTCGATGTGGGAGAGACACATCTATGGGTTGCCTCCTCCACATAACCCTGACCAGGCCCCTGCAACCAAGGTACATGCCCTGGACCAGAATCCAACTCGGGATCCTTCCATCTACAGGCGGATGCTCTAGCCATTGAGCAAAACAGGCCAGGTCAAAAGATTTGTGGATTTTTTTTTTTTTCAAAGTAAGTGCCATGCCACAAAACCAGAAAATGTGTATGTGGGTATTATGGATAGGTGGGCACAGACAGATCTAATCGGTCTCAGAAAGTGGATGTCCAGGAAACTTCCAGTCCTATCCCCCCAGGCCATCTCCTCAGATTAGCTACCTGGCCTCCACAGCGAGAGGCACAGCTGACTTCCGAAAGAAAACCCAAAGTAGGAAATTCCTTCATCCATTCATCAGAGCCTCCAGGCAAACTCTATAAAATGCTAATCTGTTCAAGTCCCACTGCACTTTAATCCTTGGGTGAATCCCTCTTGCTCTTAGAGCAGGGTCTCAGGTCCTTCCTGGTCCCACCAGGCCTCCCCTGCCCCAGCCCTACTC
Organism: Antrozous pallidus; assembly: GCA_027563665.1. Taxonomy (NCBI): domain Eukaryota; kingdom Metazoa; phylum Chordata; class Mammalia; order Chiroptera; family Vespertilionidae; genus Antrozous; species Antrozous pallidus. Next base: position 647,995 of record CM050525.1, on the reverse strand, counting down.
TCACCTGAAATATGGTGGCCGGTTCTTGCCTGTAGGGGCTCAGGACACCTGTCTGCCTCTCTCCTGCAGAACCTAAGCCCTGTACTCCTCAGTCTCCCCACAAACTCTCCTAGATGACCCCAAGTACACACAAACCACACAGCCAACATGCAGACATTCAAACCCACACGTACACAGCAGGGAAGCACTGCTATGGGGAAGACCTTGGAGTTTAAAATTAGACCACACGCCCAGCTGGCATGGCTCGGTGGGGGTCAGTGTCAACCTATGAACCAGGAGGTCAAAGTTTCATTTCCGATCAGGGACCATGCCCGGGTTGCTGGCTCCAGAAATCCAGGGAATGCAGGAGGCAGCGGGCCCATGATTCTCTCTCATTGATGTTTCCATCTCTCTCTCCCTCTCAAAAATCAATACAAATATATTAGAAAATAAAAAATACATAAATGAGCTGAAACCGGTTTGGCTCAGTGGATAGAGCGGCGGACTGCAGACTGAAAGGTCCCGGGTTCGATTCCGGTCCAGGGCATGTACCTTGGTTGCGGGCACGTCCCCAGTGGGGGGCGTGCAGGAGGCAGCTGATGGATGTTTCTCTCCCATCGACGTTTCTGACTTTCTATCCCTCTCCCTTCCGCTCTGTGAAAAATCAATAAAATGTATTTAAAAAAAAATACATAAATGAAAAGTACTGCATAATGAAATTTTTCTTATTTACCAAAGGAGCATCTGTATGATTTATTGACCTCCAGGAAACCAAGCTGGAGAGGGTTGACAGACACCCTTTAAATGTCAGCTTCTACCCTCACTCATTCCAATCCTCAACCTTCAACTCACACACCATGGACCAACACTTTCCCAACATGACATGAAAATGAACTCCCAGACACATACAATGAACAGGACAACAGCCACACACACAGACTTGCCCAGCTGGGGTCTCCTGCAGCCCAGCCAGCTCCTGCCCAGCTGGAGTCACAGTCAGCCCACACCTTCCGGGGCCTGAGAGACCCCCTATTTTCATCCCTGGGAACCCTCTCCTCACAGCCAAGCCTACATGCACATGCCCCTGCACACGCTCACACACACAATGGGAACGTTGCCTTTCCTTCCCCAAGCTTACCTCCTAGACACAGACCTTCCCGTGGGTGATCCTGGCCCAATGCTGAGCTGCTGTGGGGCTTGGCAGTGGGCCCTGGTGCCTCTGATGTGCTTCCCAAGGCTCCTCCCTTTTATAGCGCCTGTGGCCGTCAAAGCGATTAAAACCTGTCCCGGGGCTGGGTGGAAAGGATTCTAAAGGTGAGAGACAGAAGCATTCCGGGGCCCGCCCCACCCCACCCCACCCCACCCCAGGGTGCCAGTGCTGGTGAGCTTGCAGCTCAGGAGATGTAGCTGCTGCTACTGAAAGTTGGGCTCTGTCAGCCTTCAGAGTCTGGGGTGCCAAGGGCAGGGCTAACTGATGTAGGAAGAGTAGCTGAGCAGGTCCCTGAGCTGTAGGACCTGCATCTGGGACTGGTTGCCTCCTCCCACATCCGCTGGACCAGGACCTGGGATGGAGCCTGCAACCAAGCTACATGTCTGTGACCAGAATCAAAACCCACGACCCTTCCATCCACGGGTGGATGTTTTACCCACCGAGCTAACCCAACAAGGCTTGACACAGCTTTGTGACTGGAATGGAGCCCGAAACCAGGGCATGTGCCCAGACTGGGCTTTAAACCATGACCCCCTGGCTCAGTCACTTAGCTATACAGGCCGTGCTCCTACCAACTTCCCCATTTTCCCAGATTAGAACGGGCTCCTGTCCTCTCCTCCCGTGTCCTCTCTGATCAAATTATTTCCAGAATCAAGCCCCTCCTCCTTCACCCTCCCCACCTGGATGATGGAGCTCAGGTCCTGACCGGCCTCTCTGCAGTCTGTTCCCAAAGTAGCCACACGGGACCCTGGGAGCCCAGGCTGCCCTCCTCCCTCCTCTTCCAGGAGTTCCCCAAGGTCTTTCCCTGGCTCTGCTGCCCTAGACAGTCACCGGGATGGAGGGGAGTCTCCCACATTGGGGAGGTTCTCACAGAAAATGGCCAACAGCCAGGGAAATGATTGAATGGGGAGGGAAAAATAGTCCCTCTGGGGTCGCGGAGGGAGGGGTGGCGGAATTTGATCTTGTCTAACTGAGCAGGGTGTAACGGTTATTTTTCTAGCTGGGCTTTCTGGGGGCGGAAAAGCCCAGGCCTCAGGCAGTCGACTACCCGGTTCAGACCCCAAAATGTCCTTGGTGGGACCCCACCCTTTCTGGGAGCCTGTGCTGAGGCTGAGGGAGGGGAAGGGGTTCTAAGGTGAGAGAGGAGGAGAAGGGAGGGGAAGGGAGGGGAAGAGAGAGAAGAAAGAGGAGAGAGAAAGGAGAGAGAAAGGAGAGAGAGAGAGAGAGAGAGAGAGAGAGAGAGAGAGAGAGAGAGAGAGAGAGAGAGAGAGGAAGGGAAAAGAGAAAGAAAGAAAGAAAGAAAGAAAGAAAGAAAGAAAGAAAGAGAAGGAAGGAAGGAAGGAAGGAAGGAAGGAAGGAAGGAAGGAAGGAAGGAAGGAAGGAAGGAAGGAAGGAAAGAAGGAAGGAAAAGACACACCTTCCCCACCCAGCTCTGCGCCCACCTGCAGGCCCTGAGTTTCTGGCGGGGGCACGGGGAGGCTCTGGACCTGGAGGGAGAAGGTGTGCAGGTCCCCGAGGTGTGGTTCCCTGAGCTGTAGGACCTGCATCCGGGACCAGTTGCCTCCTACACGTACGTGCCCCCACCCGGGACACCCAGGGTCTGGGCTGGAGCCTGCAACCAAGCTACAGGCCTGTGACCGGAACTGCACCGAGGACCCTTTCATCTCCAGGCGGATGCTTTATCCAATGAGCCAAATCAACAAGGGTTGACAGCCACTTTTTGTTTTTTAATATCTATTGATCGCAGAGAGGAAGGAAGAAGGAGGGACAGAATCATCAATGAGGAGAGAATCATTGACCAGCTGCCTCCTGCACGCCTCACACTGGGGATTTGAGCCCACAGACCAGGCATGTGCCCTGACATGGAATCGAACCCTGATCTCCTGGTTCAGCGGTCGGCAAACTCGTTAGTCGGCAGAGCCAAATATTAGCAGCGCGACGACTGAAATTTCTCATGAGAGCCAAATTTTCTAAACTTAAACTTCTTCTAATGCCACTTCTTCAAAATAGACTTGCCCGGGCCGTGTTATTTTGTGGAAGAGGCACACTCAAGGGGCCAAAGAGCCGCACGTGGCTCAAGAGCCGCAGTTTGCCAACCACGGTCCTAATGCGTATGTGGATGTTCAACCCTTGAGCCAAGTCACACCTTACATTTCAGCTTCAACCCTCAACCCACACCCTACCGACCAACACTTTCCCAACATGCGATGAAAATTAGTTCCTAGAAACATACCAGGAACAAGACTACAGCCACACACACAGACTTGCCCAGGTGGGGTTCCCTGCAGCCCAGCCAGCTCCTGCCCAGCTGAAGCCACAGCCAGCCCACACCTTCCCGGGGCCTGAGAGACTCCCTGTCTCCATCCCTGGGAACCCTCTCCTCACAGCCAACCCTACCTGCACATGCCTGTGCACACGCTCACACACACACAACGGGAACGTTGCCTTTCCTTCCCCAAACTCACCACCTCAGACACAGACCTTCACGCTGGGTGATCCTGGCCCAAAGCTGAGCTGCTGTGGGGCTTGGCTGTGGGTCCTGATGCTGTGATGTGCTTCTCAAGGCTCCTCCCTTTTATCAGGACCTGGATTTATCAATGAGATTAAAGCCTGTGCTGAGGCTGAGGGAGTGGCAAGGCTTCTAAGGTGGAGTGAGAAGCATTCCCTGACTAGCCCCACCCTGCCCCACCCTGCCCCATTCCAGGGTCCTGGTGAGCTTTTAGCTCAGGAGAAGGTGCAGCTGCTGCTACTGAGTTGGGCTCTGCTCTGTCAACCTAGGGTGTCTTAGGGGCCCAAGGTCAGGGTTATTGATGTAGAATGAGAAGCTGACCAGGTCCCCGGGCCGTGCACTTTCCTATGCTGTAGGGCCTGCATCTGGAACTGGTTGCCTTCTACACCAGCCTGGGGTGGAGCCTGCAACCAAGCTACATGTCTGTGACCTGAATCGAACCCAGGACCATTTCATCCATGGGTGGACACTTTATTCATTGAGCCAAACTGACAGGGGTTGACAGTTCCGTTTTTTGGTTGTTTTTTTTTAATATTTATTGATAGCAGGAAGGAAGGGAGAGGGAGAGAGAGAAACATCAATGAGGAGAGACTCATTCATTGACCAGCTGCCTCCTGCATGCCCCACATTGGGGATTGAGCCCACAGACCAGGCATGTTCCCTGACCCAGAATCCAACCCTGATCTCCAGCGCCTCAGCCGAGTCACACCTTACATTTCACCCCAGTCTTTTACCCTCAACTCACATACCAGGGACCAACATTTTCCCAGCATGCCATGAAAATGAACTCCTAGAAACATTACAATGAACAGGACACATCAGCCAAAACACAGACTTGCCCAGGTGGGATCCAGCCAGCTCCTGCCCAGCTGAAGCCACAGCCAGCCCAGACCTTCTGGGGCCTGGGAGACCCACTATCTCTGTCCCTGGGAACCCTCTCCTCACAACCAAGCCTACTGCACATGCCCGTGCACACGCTCACACACACACAACGGGAACGTTGCCTTTCCTTCCCCAAACTCACCTCCTCAGACACAGACCTTCATGCTGGATGATCCTGGCCCAATGCTGAGCTGCTGTGGGGCTTGGCAGTGGGCCCTGGTGCCTCTCCTCCCTTTTGTATGGCCTGGGGTCCAAGATGAGATTCAAGCCTGTGTTTGGACAAACTCAACCTGTGATGGGTCCCTGGTGGCATCCTTGACCTTGACCTTGACCTCCAGCTCTAATACCTGGTCTACATCCCCCCTCCCCTGGGCGGGAAGCGAGGGGCCATCCTCATTCACACTCCTTGTCTGTGGGGGCATCGGACCTTCTCACTAAGGGGCATGTGAAGGTGAGCATCGGTCCCAAGGACGTTATGGTCCGTCTTGATCATGAGAAAGTTATATACTTAGGTGTACTGGTTAATAATGTGGATCTTTTTCAACAGATGGAGTTACATGTTGATATAGATGCGATTTGATATGTATGCCATTTTGTTGTATTGACGACAAGCTTCAAAACTTCATATGTCAAATTTACTGAAGATGTTAACATAGATCTTTTTATGCTTAAAAATTCCAAGTGTCGTGCCATAAAAAGAGCATTTGCATTTGCAGGAAGTTTTAATTCACTATTTTGAAGAATAGTGCTGCTGAATACTTTGGGAAGCTTATGGTGAACATATTGCATCTGAAGATACTTGTGAACGCTGGTTTAAACACTTTGAAAGTGAGGATACCAATGTGAAAGACAAAGAACGTCCAGGTCTACCAAAAAAGTTTGAAGAGCAACAATTGCAAGCATTATTGGATGAAGATACGTGTCAAACCCAAAAACAACTTGCAGAAAGATTGAACATTGCTCAGCAAACAATTTCCAATCGTTTATAAGCAATGGGAAGAATTTTAAAGGAAGGAAAATGGGTGCCACATCAACTGAACAAAAGACAAATGGAAAACTGAAGTCATCAGTAAAATGTTGCTTCAATGGCACGAAAGAAAATCTTTTTGGCATCAAAGTGTGACTGGCAACGAAAAGTAGATTTATTTTGAGAATCCCAAATGCACAAAATCATGGGTTGATCCAGGTCAACCATCAACATCTACTGTAAGGCCAAATCACTTCGGAAAGAAGACAATGTTCTGTGTTTGATGGGATCAGGAAGGTGTGGTGTATTATGAGCGTCTAACACCAGCTGAAAATCATTAATATTGATGGATACTGACAAAAAAAGAATCAATTTGAACTACACTTTGATCATGAAACTACCGGAATGTTCCAGAAGACACAGCAAAGTCATTTTGCTTCACGATGATGCACTGTCACACATTTCAAAACCACTTAAAGACACGCCAAAAGATGTTGCCTGGGAAGTATTAACCCATCTGCCATACTCACCAGATCTTGCTCCTTCAGATGACCACTTGTTCCAATTGATGACACACGCACTTTGTGATTTCAAAACATACAAAGAAGTGGGCAATTGGGTCTCTGAATAGTTTGCCTCAAAACAAGAAAAGTTCTATTGGGACGGTATCCACAAATTACCTGAAAGATGGGGGAAATGCGTAGCTAGCGGTGGACATTGCTTTGAATAAAGCACTTTTGATATTTCTCTTGAAATTGTCGTGTTTTCTTTGATTACAAAATCTGAATTATTAACCAGTACACCTAGTATATATTTTAGGACTGGGGGGAGAGAGAGAGAGCCCTCAATGATGAGAGAGAATTATTGATCGGCTGCCTCCTGCATATCGTACACCAAAACCCCAGCATCTGCCCTAACCAGGAATGGAATAATGACCTCCTGGTTCAACAGTGGTTGGTGCTCAACCACTCACTGAGTCATACCGTCCGGCTTCCTACAAATTTTCTAGTTGTCCGAGATTTGTGAATGCCAAGTGAACCATGGTCTCATGTTGTCTCCTGTGTCAGTCCCAGGCTGGTGAGTCTCAGAGGTCCTGGGACCCCAGAAGAGAGGCTCTGGGTCCAGCGGGGACACCACAGGGGCTGAAAGGAGGGTCCTTCCAGAGGGGAGAGATTGGTGGTATTTTATGGGAAGAAGCACATGACCAGTGATAGATGGTGGAGGACGGATGGAGCGGAAGGGGTTCTAAAGGTGAGAGGCTCCCGATTTGGAATATGGCTGGGAGGGCGCTTTCTGTATTCACTAGGGCAATGGTTGGCAAACAGCGGCTCGTGAGCCACATGTAGCTCTCTGGCCCCTTGAGTGTGGCTCTTCCACAAAATACCACAGCCACGGCCAGCCTATTTTGAAGAAGTGGTGTTGAAGACGTTTAAGTTTAAAAATGTTGGCTCTCAAAAGAAATGTCAATCGTTGTCCTGTTGATATCTGGCTCTGTTGACTAATGAGTTTGCTAACCACTGCACTAGGGGGGACCCCAACATCTCCTTTTTCGGATTCTTTGGGGAGAGAGTGATCACCCTCATCGCTGACCGGGGAGAGTTGGGGAGAGAGGGTGTTTTATGTTGTTGCTTCTCACCTGAGGATACTTTTTTCCCTATTGATTTTTAGAGAGAATGGGAGGGAAGAAGGGAGGTGGGGGGAGAAATACAGGATACATCCATGCGAGAGAGACACATGGATTGATTGCATCCTGTAATCTTCTAACCGGACTGAGACCCTTAGGTTTACGGGGCCCACGTTCTAACCACAGAGCCACATGGCCAAGGCGAGAGTGAGTTTGGGTTTTGGAGAGAAGAGATTTGGGCAGAAGTCTAAACACGGTCTGTCTATCCTCTCCGTTCAAGTCCTATCGAGAATCAAAATCCTCCCAATTCTCCCCACCTGGTTCAGTGGTTGGCAAACTCCTTAGTCAACAGAGCCAAATATCAATGGTACAACGATTGAAATTTATTTTGAGAGCCAAATTTTTTTTTTAAAAAAAACTTAAACTTCTTCTAAGGCCACTTCTTCAAAATAGACTCACCCAGGTATTTGGTATTTTGTGGAAGAGCCACACTCAAGGGGCCAAAGAGCCACATGTGGTTCCTGAGCCGCAGTTTGCTGACCACTGACCTGGATAATTGAGTTCAGCTCCTGACCCACCTCCCCACCTCCTGCCTGTCTCCAGTCTGTTCCCTAAGCAGCCACACGGGACCCTGGGAGCCCAGGCTTCCCTTCTCCCTCCTCTGCCAGGAGCTCCCCAAGGGCTTCCAGTCTCTTGGCTACCTAGACAAGTGGTCGGCAAACCACGGCTCTCAAGCCACATGCGCCTCTTTGGCCCCTTGAGTGTGGCTCTTCTACAAAATACCACGGGGCCTGGGTGAGTCTATGTTGAAGAAGTGGCGTTAGAAGAAGTTTAAGTTTAGAAAAATTTGGCTCCCAAAAGAAATTTCAGCCGAGACCGGTTTGGCTCAGTGGATAGAGCGTCGGCCTGCGGACTGAAGGGTCCCAGGTTTGATTCGGGTCAAGGGCATGTACCTTGGTTGCGGGCACATCCCCAGTGGGGGGTGTGCAAGAGGCAGCTGATCGGTGTTTCTCTCTCATCGATGTTTCTGACTTTCTATCCCTCTCCTTCCTCTCTGTAAAAAATCAATAAAATATATATTTAAAATAAAAAAAAAGAAATTTCAGCCATTGTCCTGTTGATATTTGGCTCTGTTGACTAATGAGTTTGCCGACCACTGCCCTGGACCATCCCCGGGATGAAGGGGAGTCTATCGAATTGGGTAGGCTCACACAAGAAGTGGCCAAAAGCCAGGGAGATGAATGGATAGGGCCCCCAGCGCCCCCAAAACTAGGAAGCCCAACGCATAGGGCCTGAGCGCACCAACAGCTAAGGAAGATGCATTGTATGGGGAACCAGCACCCCCAAAAGAACTAAGAACATGAAAGGATGGGGCCTGAGGGCTCCAAAACTTAGTGAGGAAATTGGATAGAAAAAGCAGTCCCACCAAAACCAGTTTGGCTCAGTGGATAGAGGGTCGGCCTGTGCACTGAAGGGTCCTGTGTTCGATTCCGGAAAAAGGGCATGTACCCTGGTGGCAGGCACATCCCCAGTAGTAAGACAGCTGATGGATATTTCTCTCTCATCAATGTTTCTAGCTTTGTGTCCCTCTCCCTTCCTCTCTGTAAAATAAAAAAATAAAAAAAATCAATAATATGTTTTTTTAAAATATATTTTATTATTGATTTTTCACAGAGAGGAAGGGAGAGGGATAGAAAGTCAGAAACATCGATGAGAGAGGAACATCGATCAGCTGCCTCTTGCACACCCCCTGCTGGGGATGTGCCCGCAGCCACGGTACATGCCCTTGACCGGAATCGAACCTGGGACCTTTCAGTCCGCAATCCGACGCTCTATCCACTGATCCAAACGGGATTCGGCAATAATATGGGTTTTTTTTAAAGGAAAGAAAAAGTAGTCCCCCTAGGGTCCAGGAGGTTGGGATGGTGGGATTTAGTCTTGTCTAACAGAATAGGGCGTGGCCGCTGTTTTTCTAGCTGTCTTTTCAAAGGGTGAAACGCCTAGGCCTAGGGCTGTGCACTAACCTTTTGGACCGGAAACACCTCATTAGACCCCACCCTTCCAGAGCCTGTTCTGGTCCTCGCCCGGCCCCGGGCCAGCCTGGAAGCCCTGATGGGCCTGGGGCGCCTAGGAGCCTGCCAGCTGCTGAGATGGAGACCAGGGGTTGTCAGCCTGGGTGTCTCTGGGTCCAGAGGAGGCTGTGGCCGCAGAGAGACAGCAGGTGGGTTTCCCTAGGGGCACTTCCCTGAGTGGCAGGACTTATATCAGGGATGGGCTCAGAGGATGCAACCTGCTGATGGGGTGCAGGGCGAGGGGGGTGGGGGGCAAAGTTTGCCTTCTCCTGCAGGCAGGCTGGGCGGGAGCAGGAAGAGCAGGGTCTTGGACACAGAAGGGTGCTGCTTTCCCCATCCTGTGGTCCCTGGATGGAACCTCAGGAGCTGGGCTTTCCCTGTACAGGCAGCTGGACTCCCTCTTTTCTTTGTTTCTTTGGGTTTTATTTGTGTGTGATTTTTTTTTTAATTGAGTTTATTGCAGGCAAGGGGGTTGCAGAAAAAGAAAAAAAAAAGAGAGAGAGAGATGGAGATACCAGTAGGTATTTTCCTACTGGGCCTACTACCCACAGGCCTTAGCAGTTTTGCCACGGATCTGCCCAATGCTTTCGCCTCAAAGAGTTGATCTTGCTGAAACTGGTTTGGCTCAGTGGATAGCGCGTCGGCCTGCGGACTGAAGGGTCCCAGGTTCTATTCTGGTCGGGGGGGGGGGGGAGGGGGGATGTACTTTGGTTGTGGGCACATCCCCAGTGAGGGGTGTGCAGGAGGCAGCTGATGGATGTTTCTCTCTCATCGATGTTTCTGACTCTCTGTCTCTCTCCCTTCCTCTCTGTAAAAAGATCAATAATATATATATTATTTTTATTTTTTTTAATAGAAACTAAATGTGGCAATTTATTCCATCTTCATGATTACGGACATTACAGAGCAGGGTGGATAAACAACGCAAATAAAGCAAATTCCTTTCTCCCCTAACCAGATACAGTATGTTGGCATTTTCATGATACACACAGGTGGACTTGATTCACGGACTTAGCTTGAAAGCTGGCCGCAGCGCCAATTTTTGCAATTTAGGATCTTCCTCCAAGGATCTTAATGACTGAACGACTCTATGAACTCTGAAATGACATTCTCGCTGTAACATTCTTGAAGGTGTTACATCTTCATCTGAGATCTGACACCTCTTGATAAGGCCAGGAACCGTTAAAAGCTTCCTCTTGGCTAACCTAGTCCGCCATTGAGCAAGCTGAACAGTTAAGTTACTATATATAAAAAAATAATAATAATAAAACTCCCAAGCATTGATTGAAACAGCCATACTGGGATCCCTTTTCAGAGCACCAGCTCCCTGAGAGAAAAGAGGTCCTAACCAGTTGCTTCCATGAACAAAGAATGTCCTTTGAGGCATACTAGTCACTCAAGGAGGGGTCAGGCCACCACCATTATCCCGACACAAGTTTATCAGTCTTCAGAGACAGGTGAAGTATTGCAACCATAACCCCATGTTAGCACAGCGAGTTTCTGCAAGATGTCAGAGCAAGCGAGAAATCATCCCAAAGTAAAAAGAGGTTGGCTCAAAAGTTGAGGAAAACATGTAGGAGGAAAAGAAGTCCTCATTAAATTGATGGCTAGCTTCACAGCCTTCACTGACAAAACCCAGAGGCTCTCCAAGGTCCTCTGGGATTTGGGGAGTCTGTTTTCAAGGTGACTCTCAAGGTCAAGAAGAGCTTTCCGGCTTGTCTCTGCCATGGCCCCATAAACTCCAGTCCTTCGACGGGAATCTCCTTCTCCTGTATTGCTTTCTGAACGCACTGCGGGTAGCGCTTGAAGAGGTTGGTGCACGGGTCCCTTGAGGAACTTCTCAGCAAACCAGAGATTAAAGCACCAATCATACTCGCGCTTCATGTCGGTGCAAACTCCCCCTCCCCCCCTTCGCTGTTCATGGCGGCGGCCCAATAAAATACATTTAAAAAATAAAATCTCTTTTTTTAAAAAAAGGTTGATCTTGCCGAGACAGGTTTGGCTCAGTGGATAGAGCGTCGGACTCCGGACTGAAGGGTCCCGGGTTCGATTCCTGCCAAGGGCATGTACCTTGGCTGCGGGCACATCCCCAGTAGGGGGCGTGCAAGAGGCAGCTGATCGATGTCTCTCTCTCATCGATGTTTCTGACTTTCTATCTCTCTCTCTTCCTCTCTGTAAAAAATCAATAAAATATATTTTTAAAAAAAAGAAGAGGAAAAAGAAAAAGGTAAAAATATAAATTATGAACAACAAATACACATCTATCAACAAATAAATATAAAAATCAAGTGAATTGATAGTCTGATGAACAGGATAAACTGGTGAATAGAACAGAATCATGGACATAGAGAGGGAATGGACTGACAATTCTTGGGGAGAAAAGGGGTGTGGGAAGCACAGCAAGAGACTGGACAAAAATCTTGCAACAATGGGAGAGGACAGTGGGGAGGGGGAGGTGAGGGTGGAGGGTGGGATGGGTATAGGGTGGAGGGGAGCTATAGGGGGATAAAAAAGGGGGAACAATGTAATTAATAAACTGAACAATAAAGATTAAAAAATAATAATTAAAAAAAAGAATTGGGAAACTGTGTGTGGGTTTTTGAAAAAAAAAATTATTGATTTCACAGAGGGAGGGAGAGACAAACATCACTGATGAGAGGGAATCATGCATCAGCTGCCTCCTGCACGCCCCCCACCCCCCTACTGGGGACTGAGGCCACAACCTGGGCATGTGCCCTTGACCAGAACCAAACCCAGAACCCTTCCGTGGGCAGGCTGACGCTCTCTCCACTGAGCCACACCACCCAGGGTGAGGGTGCCGTGCTAAATGAGAAACTGTTGTTGCCACGGGATGCACCTAAGAACCAGAACTGGCAGTGGCATGGGAATCTGTGAAGTGTCCCTTCCCAGTCACTCCTGAATTTCATCATCATCTGTTTTCTAGAGGTTATCCACGGCTGCTGGATCAGCTCTGCCGAGATAAAATGGCGTGGCTCTGGCAAGTCTTCCCAGCTCCATGTTGGACTTTTGAAGTTGCCATGGTGGGAGGAGTATTTACACCAGGGAAATTGGAAAACACTACTAATCGGGATGTAACTAATTACATCGACGGAAAGTCCAAACTTAAGAACATGTAGGGGAATAAGTGAATGAAGATTACATTTCAAAGCGTGTGGTGGGTATGTTCGTTACGTGGTGCATGGCGCACAAAGAGGAGGAGCAGCGGAAACCGGTGTGGCTCAGTGGACAGAGCGTCGTCCTGCGGACTTGAAAGGTCCCGGGTTCGATTCCGGTCAAGGGCATGTACCTTGGCGGCGGGCACATCCCCAGTAGGGGGCGTGCAAGAGGCAGCTGATGGATGTTTCTCTCTCATCCATGTTTCTGACTTTCTATCCCTCTCCCTTCCTCTCTGTAAAAAAACCAAACAATAGAACATATATATATATATATATATATATATATATATATATATATATATATATATATATATATATTTAATGAGGAACAAAAGTGAGTAGTTTGTTTAATGAAAAGGGAAGTAGCCACAGTTCGTTACAAAAAGGGAAGCCCAGCCATGGTGGTTTCCGGGTCAGGACACACGCCCAGGTTGTGCGGGCTCAGTCTCCAGTGTAGGGTGTGCAAGAGACACCAAGTCGATGATTTTTCTCTCATCATTGGCTGCTTCTCTCTCTCTCTCTCTCTCTCCCTCCCTCTCAAGAAAGCCTCTGGCTGCACAGACAGACACACTCGCTCAGGGCCAGACAGTCCTCACCCAAGGGCATTATGAATTCGGTAAATGTGTAAAAAGCCTGCAACCCGAAAAAAGATGTAACCTCATTCAGCACCAGAAAGTTCACGCTGGAGAAAAGCCTTTTGTGTTTTTTTGTTTTGTTTTTTTAATATATTTTATTGATTTTTTTTTTTTACAGAGTGGAAGGGAGAGGGATAGAAAGTCAGAAACACTGATGAGAGAGAGACATCGATCAGCTGCCTCTTGCACACTCCCTACCGGGGATGTGCCCGCCGCCAAGGTACATGCCCTTGACCGGAATCGAACCCTGGACCCTTCAGTCCGCAGTCCCGACGCTCTATCCACTGAACCAAACCGGTCTCGGCGAGAGAAGCCTTTTGAATGTGGAAAATCCTTGACCTACTACTCCAGCTTTGCTATATACATCAGAGTTCACGCTGGAGAGAGGCCTCGTGAGCGCATTGCATGCGGGGAGGGGGGGGGCCCTTTAGCCAGGTGGTAGGCAAAACTGCGGCTCGCGAGCCACCTGCGGCTCTCTGGCCCCTTGAGTGTGACGGCTCTTCCACAAAATACCATGCGCGGGTGAGCACATTACAGTGGGACTGAGACTTCGTGGCCCGTGCGCGCAGAAGTTGGTTTTCGGCTCTCGGAAGAAATTTCAATCGTTTGTGCTGTTGATACTTGGCTCTGTGGACTAAGGAGCTTGCCGACACTGCTTTAGGCAAAGTGATAGCCTCCGACAGCCGACAGCCGTAGGAAAGTTCACCCTGGAGAAAAAGCCCTTGGAGTGCAGAGGATGTGGAAGATCTTCTAGCCAAAGGTCCAATCTCACTCAACATCAGAGAGTTCACACTGGAGAAAGGCCTTAACGGCGTGGCGAGTGTGGGAAGTCCTTTAGTCGAAGCTCCCGCCTCGTTCACAAGGGGCTGCACACTGGGGAAAGGCCTTGGGAGTTCAGTAAACGCAGGAAATCCTGCAGGCAAAGCTCTAGCTTCAGTTCACATAGGAAAGCCCACAGGGGAGAAAAGGCCTCAGGAGGGTGGGGAATGTGGTAAAACCTTTAGCCAGAGCTCCAACCTCGGGAACCCCCTGGAGACCCATGACCGGTTTGGCTCAGTGGATAGAGCGTCAGCCTACGGACTGAAAGGTCCCGGGGTCGATTCCGGTCAAGGGCATGTACCTTGGTTGCGGGCACATCCCCAGTAGGGGGTGTGCAGGAGGCAGCTGATCCATATTTCTCTCTCATGGGTGTTTCTAACACTCTTTCCCTCTGTAAAAAAGTTCAATAAAAAAAATATATATATATATTTAAATATATTTTATTGATTTATTACAGAGAGGAAGGGAGAGGGATAGAAAGTCAGAAACATTGATGAGAAACATCAATCAGCTGCCTCTTGCACACCCCCTACTGGGGATGTGCCCGCAGCCAAGGTACATGCCTTGACCAGAATCGAACCCGGGACCTTTCAGTCCGCAGGCTGACGCTCTATCCACTGGGCCAAACCGGTTTCGGCAAAATATTTTTTTAAAAATAAGAACCGCCGAGACCGGTTTGGCTCAGCGGATAGAGCGTCGGACTGCGGACTGAAGGGTTCCCGGGTTCGATTCCTGTCAAGGGCATGTACCTTGGCTGCGGGCACATCCCCAGTGGGGGGCGTGCAAGAGGCGGCTGATCGATGTCTCTCTCCCATCGATGTTTCTGACTTTCTATCCCTCTCCCTTCTGCTCTGTAAAAAATCAATAAAATATATATTTAAAAAATAAAATAAAATAAGGACCTTCATATTAAAAAAAAAAAAATGATGACGGGCCCAGCCATGGTGGCCCAGTGGTTGAGTATCGACCTATGAACCAAGAGGTGGTGGTTTGATTCCCGGTTGGACCACATACCTGGGTTGCAGGCTCAATTCCCGATCGTGCAGGAGGCAGCCGCTCGACCATCATCATTATTTCTATCACTGTCTCCCTCTCCCTTTCTCTCTGAAATCAGTGAGAATTAAAATTCAAAATGTTTTCAATGACTGAGAAATGACAAGTCCGTGCGGGGTCAAGATCGGACAAAGGAAGGCAGAGGTATGTGGCCACGAATAATGAAATGGCTCCGAAAGGTAAGTCAAACAAGGATAGGTTCCTGGTGTGATGTGAGCGGGGGGGGGGCCCCAATGTCACATCCTCCAAACGCCATTCACCTGGGTCAGGGCTCGGCGGTTGAGTGTGGTCGGGGCACATGCCCAGGTTGTGAGCTCAAATCCCCAGTAGGGGGCGCGCAGTGAGCAGCCCATGCACGATTCTCTCTCATCGTTGATGTTTCTCTCTCTCTTTTCCTCTCCCTTCCTCTCTGACGCGAATTAAAATATATTTTAAAAATAATCAGTGGAAGAATAGCCTAGGTTGAGGATTGAAAAAAATAATAGTTTTTTTTTTGTCGGGGGGGGGGGGGGGGGGGGAAACATCTAGATAAAATCACCTCCCTCCCTCAGATCTAGGCCTCCCACTGGCTCCATTCCAAGCCTGTCATTCTAAGCCTGACTCTTGCCCCTCCCTCTTTTGTTCTCACCCCAAAAAAGGAGACCTGAAAGTCCCTCCACCAGCTTATCTCCCCTTCCAAGCAGTTCCAGATACTGTAACCCTGTGTTTGGTGATAAGCTTCCACATCTCTTCCCATTGATGTCTGGGAATGGGAACCCTCTCCCTATAAAACCTCTGGCCTAGACTTGAGCCCAGGGTCCCCAAACCGAGGGCTGGCAGAACGTCAGAGGAAGAGCCTCGTGACCTCACAAATCCAGAGGCGATGTGGGCTGGGACCGATTAGGGTGTGGGCACCTCACACAACTCTATGGGTTACAGAGGCACTTATAGCAGCCATGGGAACCTATGGGGGGAGGGGGAGGCGCAGATGTTACCCCACCAGCTGGCTCAGTGGCTGAGTGTCCACCTATGAACCAGGAGGTCAAGGTTTGATTCCCAGTCAAGGGCACATGACCAGTTGTGAGCTCGATCCCCAGTGTGGGGCGTGCAAGGAGGCAGCGGATGAGCGATTCTCTCTCATCACTGATGTTTCTATCCATCTCCCTTTGTCTTCCTCTCTGAAATCAACCCTATACAATAAAAGCCTAATATCCTTAGTGCCTGACCATTCGACCATTCAACCAGTCGCTATGATGCACACTGACCACCAGGGGGCAGACGCTCCAACCGGTAGGTTAGCTTGCTGCTGGGGTCTGGCGGATTGAGACTGGGCAAGATGGGCTGGACACCCCCTTGTCCCTCCCTGGCCCCCATCATGCACTGGTGGGGTCCCTCTTGCAATCTGGGATCCCTCGGGGGATGTCAGAGAGCCAGTTTCGACCCAATGCCTGCAGGCCAGGCAGAGGGACCCCATCGGTACATGAATCCATGCACCAGGTCTCGAGTACAAATATATTTTTTAAAAAATGATAGTAAGAGTCAAATCTTAAAGGGCTGTCACCACAGCAGGATTCCAGAGGCTCGGCCTTCCCTGTCTCCCTGCACCAGGGCCAGGTAGCCTGGGGCCACTGTCTCTCGCCTCTGTGCTGCCTCTGGCCAGCTGTGCATCCTTGGAAAAAACACTAAACCACCCA
The DNA here is from genome assembly GCA_027563665.1 of Antrozous pallidus. Taxonomy (NCBI): domain Eukaryota; kingdom Metazoa; phylum Chordata; class Mammalia; order Chiroptera; family Vespertilionidae; genus Antrozous; species Antrozous pallidus. The sequence continues at coordinate 631,396 of CM050525.1, read as the reverse complement.
ATGTCCTCAAATGTCGTCATTAGCCCTAGTTTGCTCCTGTACCGAGTGAACTTTGAGGGATTTTTCAAACTCTTATTTTATTAGACTAGAGGCCTAGTGCATGAAATTCATGCGCGTCAATTGGAGGAAATAATTTAATATTGCTATTTGCCCTTTCTCTATAATGTAAGTGTCGGAGATGAAAGAAAATTAGTTAAGATGTACATCAAAACCTTCCTCTTGTCAAAGAGTCTGAGGCACACCGCGGGACTCAGAGTCAAGTCCCTGCCCACCCACATGCACCTCAAAATCGCATGAGACCCAGACCCAGCCAGTCCCACCCTTGTCAAGCCCGGCCAGGCAGGGGACATAGCCTCGGGGGCCCTGGCCCTGCACCACAATGGGGGATGTGGCCTGAGGTCCCCCAGCCCAGACCGGGGCAGGGGGCCTCCCTTGAGGTCTCCTTGCCAAGCTCCAGCAGGTATGGGACACAACCTGAGATCCCCCGTCAAAAGCCCCACTGGGTGGGGGTGGAGAGGCATGGCCTGAGTTCCCTAGGACTGGTGCCAGACTTGGGGCTGCAGCCTGAAGTCCCCTGTCAAGCCCCACCTGGTGGGGGGGCCTTGGCCTGAGGTCCCTTGGCCTGGCGCTGGAGTGGAGGGGAGCAGCCTGAGGCCCCCCCCTCAGCCCAGCACCGGGACGGGAAGCCCACCTTGAGGTTCTGTCAAGCTCTGCTGTGTGTGGGGTGCAGCCTGAGATCCCCTGTCAAGCCCTACAGGGTTGGGGAGGGCGTAGCCTCAGGCCCCTGCTGATGGCTTGTTAAGGCTCCTTAATGGGAACTTGGCCTCAGCTGTGGGTGCAGCCAGCTTTGTGTCCCAATCGCGGTCAATTCGCCCATTTCCCCTCTTCGATAGGGTGAACTGCGGTGACACAGGCTTTTATAGAAGTATATGGGTTTCGGGTGCACATTCTACGTCGCGAATTGTATTGTGTGCTCGTCACCCCATTCAAGTCTCCCCTTCCATCACCACTTATCCCCCCCTTTACCCTCTTCTACTCCCCCCCCTTCTCTGGTGATCGCCATCCTGTTCCCCACCTATTGGGCATCCCACCGGCGTGCAGCACAGGGTGTCTGAGGGCCGAGCCCGGGGAGGTGCGGCCGTCCCTAGGGTCGCTGTGCGAAGGCCTTTGCGATGGTGTCCTGGTCTCCTGATGCTCTGCGGTGCCTCTCTGGTGCCAGCTACCTGCTGGTGTGGTTCTTGTGCCCTTGGACCCGAGGGCCCTGGGCCCTGGGCGGGCCCTTCTTGGCGTGCGCCCCTACCCTGAGCCACCCTCACCTTGGGCAGGTTTCCCGTCTTGCTTGCTGCAAGGGCACCACCGCCGTGTGTATGTTCTCAGCCAGCACGGCCTGTCTCTGTGCTCCTACCAGGCTCACCTGCTTGTCCGTGGGACCCAGGAAAAATACCTACCACGAAAGGCTCCCAGCCGAAACCGGTGTGGCTCAGTGGATGGAGCGTCGGACTGCGGACTGAAGGGTCCCGGGTTCGATTCCGGTCAAGGGCATGTACCTTGGCTGCGGGCACATCCCCAGTGGGGGGCGTGCAAGAGGCGGCTGATCGGTGTGTTTCTCTCTCACCGATGTTTCTGACTTTCTATCCCTCTCCTTTCCTCTCTGTAAAAAATATCAATAAAAAATATTTTTTTGATCAGGGAAATAAGGTTTAGCATCAACCCATGAGCCAGGTCACAATTCGATTCTCATTCAGGGCAAGGGCCTGGGTTGCTGGCTTGATGCCCTGTCGGGGGGGCATACAGGATGGGCAGCCAATCAACAATCTTCTGCCATTGCTGTTCCTCTCCCTCTCTCTCTCTCTCCCCCTCTCCATGAATTCGATAAAAACGTTATTTAAAAAAAAAAGAAGTAAAAAACAAAAGCAGCCGAGACTGGTTTGGCTCAGTGGATAGAGCGTCGGACTGCGGACTGAAGGGTCCCGGGTTCGATTCCGGTCAAGGGCATGTACCTCGGCTGCAGGCACATCCCCAGTGGGGGGCGTGCAAGAGGCAGCCGATCGATGTTTCTCTCTCATCGATGTTTCTGACTTTCCCTCTCCCTTCCGCTCTGTGAAAAACCAATAAAATATATTTTTAAAAAATAAATAAAAATAAATAAATAAATAAAAGCAGAGCCTACAGCAGCCTCTTCCACAGGAGGGGCCTTTCGCGCAAAATGCGCTTCAGAGAAAAGCCTGAACTGAAACTTCCTGCACCCTCTCTGCCTCTGAGCCAGCCCTCGGACAGGAGTTCCTGGAATTATATGTCTCAACCCACCCATAGCACAGAGGCTCCCCCCCCCCCGCCCCCGCCAACAGCAGCCGTGCGCAGCCACGTCTCCACAGCGCCCCCACCCTCTCCGCTGAAGACGTTTCCGGCTGGTGGCTGAAACACAAAACGCTAGCAGAACGCACCCCGGAGCGGACGAGGCTGCCCGGGTCCGAGTACACGCCGCTGGAAGGCGTGTGCTCGTGTTAAGTCGGTTACGTGTCGTTCTAGTGACATATCGGTGGAAGCTGAAGGCATCCTACGTCCCTGATCAAGAGCAGCCACGCTGGGCGGGCCGGTGTGGACGATGGAAGCAGGTCAGGGCTCCATTCCCAGTCAAGACACAGGCCCGGGTTTGGGGACCCAATCCCCAGTGTGGGATTCTCTCTCATCATTTGTGTTTTCTCTCTCTCTCTCTCTCTTTCTCCCCCCTCTCCCTTCCTCTCTGCAATCAATTAATTTAAAAACACCCTATATGCCAAAACGGGTTTGACTCAGTGGCTTAAGAGTGTCTGCCTGCGGACTGAAGGGTCCCGGGTTCGATTCCGGTCGGGGGCATGTCCCTTGGTTGCGGGCACATCCCCAGTGGGGGTGTGGGTGTGCAGGAAGCAGCTGATGGATGTTTCTGTCTCATCGATGTTTCTGACTTTCTATCCCTCTTCCTTCTTCTCTGTGAAAAGTCAATAAAATATATTCTAAAAAAAAATAAAAATAAAAAAATCATATATAAAATGGCAATATGCAAATTGACCGTACCTTCACTACACCTACCAGCCAATCAGGAGCTGGGGTGGGGCCAAGGCATCCTGGGCCACAGGGGGGCAGGATCAAGGAGGCCAGGGCCCTGGGGGGCGGGGTCGAGGCGGCCAGCGCGTGCTGGTCAGGGAGATGGCCTGGGCCAGGGGGCTTGTGGGCGGGATGGAGCCAGCCATTGGCCCCGCTGCAGGCCTTGGGCAGGCTGGGGGTGAGTGGTCAGTAGGACACCCCGTGAGGGCTCCCAGTATGTGTGAGGGGGCAGGTTGGGCTGACGGATCACCCACCCCCAGTGCACGAATTTCGTGCACCGGGGACCCCCAGTGAGGAAAGAAGCCAATCACGTCGTCGGTGTCCCCCCCCCCCACTCTGGGGGCTTCGGAGACTGTTGCAGACCGGACGGCGGCCCCTCCTGGCGGAAAGCCACTCGGCAGTCCGCGCCGGCGGCTTTCGGCGGGAGTCACCGTGCGACCGGCGAGACCACGGGCTGATGGGAAATGCAGCTTTACCCCCCTCGGTCGGCGGGAGGCGGCGGTGGGCATCACGCAGAGCTTTTGTGGGCCCCGTCATTGGGAGGAGCCCGACGGTAGAGGTCCCTCAGGGGCCAGACAGCGAGTCGGGCTGCCACCAACTGCAGCAACTCCAGCCCCACGTCACTCGCTGGGGAGGGAGCGGGACGTAAACCTCCGGGGAGCGGTGTGTGGCTGTCGCACGGCCTTCAGTTCCACGCTCTTTGGAAACGCTACGTCTGTCACCGGCAAAGTCACGGCGTCGCGCCAAGCCGGGCTTGGCTCGGCGGGTGACGTGTTGGCCTGCGGGCCGAAGGGTCCCGGGTGCAGTCCCCATTAGGGGGCGTGCAGGAGGCGGCCAATCAGTGGTTCTCTCTCACCACTGATAGATCTGTTTCTCTCTCTCCTCTCTCTCTAAAATATTTTTTAAGGATTTTTCTTTTCTTTTTTTTTTTTTTTAATCACATTAACTACCGGGAGGTATTAACTGGGCCACACTGCACAATTTCAACAATCCCTCTGCTCCAACGGGCTTCTATTACGTTAACGTGTGTGTATAATGCTGACATTGAAATACAAGTCCTTTTCCTCGGCAGCGTGTTTATTCAGCAACAGCCGAGAGCTGTAATTTGGGAAGGAGAGAAATGTGATTGGGGGGAGGCGGGGAGAAAGTTGGGAGGGGCTGTTTTAGAGAACAGTGAGAATTTTAAGAGTGACAGTGTTTCTCATAGGGTGAGTAGCTGGAATAGCTGGTTCCTTGAAAGACATGCATTTACACCAAGAGCCAGAAAGCTGGAAACAAGTCAATGTCCTCCATTAAGTGTAAACATTCATAGACAGAACAGCATTCAACAGGAAAAATAAAGAACCTCACATAAGTGTGACTGATGTGCATGAGCTTCAGAGTAATGCTGTGAGCATGAAGGAAACCAAAATCTAAAACCTTTTGAGAAAAATTCATGACGGGAATCACGTAAAATGACAGAATCTGTAAAAGAAACTAACATCAACCCTTCCTGCTGAGAGCAGAGGGAGAGACTAAAAAGGGGCACACGGTGAGAATAACTGGTCGTCACGATTCTGGCTGTTCGGGGACACGTGAGGGGCTACCACAGGGGCCGCCCCAGCGCCCGTCAACGCGTGGAAGTCGCTCAGGTGGAAGCATGGCTTCCCAGCACTGCTTTCCATCCTGCTCCTGTGCGCAGCACAGCCCTCCCAGGGGCAGGAAACTCGGACGCGGGTCTTTCCGGGCGGCACGGACTCAGCTCCTCAGCTGGTCACAGGAGCGGGCCGCTCTGGTCTCACTCCTGTCCGCACTTCCTTCCGGTGCAGCAGCACATTCGGATGGGACAGAGCACGCTCAGACACAACTGCAATAACCCAACGACCTCAATAATTTGCTGAGGACGCCTCCCCACTGGCCACTCGCCCCCAGCCTTCTGCCACCGGAACAGGCACAGAGGGCACACCCTCCCTCGCCGCCCGATGTCTCCAGCTGTGTTCAAACTGATGGTTTCGGCACAGCCCCTGCCCTCCTACAACCACGAACGGCAGTCACCCGGCTGGAGCGTGAAGGCACAGGACCCCTCCGTGCAGCACCCGGCAAGCAGCCTCCTCAGAGAGGGGCGCAGCGGGCGGCGTGACCGCCCTGGGAAGGTAACCGGCCGGCACTTGGGAAGCACCGGGGGTTGTCCCAGCCCGGCCGCCCCCTGCGGGCTGGCGTCCAGGGTGGACGTTGAGGACCACAGAGTGCTGTCTGTCTCTCTCAGGAGGCCTGGGAGAAGGGTAACCCTTCTTTTCAAGAATCCATTACCCGGCCAGACCTTAGGCAAGAAAACCGAGTGCAGATCATGCCCCGTCGGTCAGAAAAAAGAAACACCCGAGGAACTCGGAGCGGACGGCAGAGGTGCTCGACGGCTGGGGGGGGTGGGGGTGGGGCACGAATTCGGGCGAAGGAAGTGGCTGAGTGGAAGTATGGCTCCCCGGCACCCGGAAGAATCCATGGGGCGGGATCTCCCTGCTGTGGACGCTGAAGCATCCAGCTCACCGTCAGCAGAGGGCTTCCCGACAGAAAGCAGCGTGTTCCCTGAGGCGCGTTCTCAGGCTCCTCCCGTGTGGCCTCTCTGGGGCCCAACGAGGTTAATATCTTTAAAGAATCTCTGGGCTAAGCTGTCCTGTTAAACGGACAAAGGGCAGAGGCTGACAAGTGGCCCAAAGTCACTGCACATTCCTGAGGTCATCTGGTATGGAGTTTTCTGTGTTGAATGATGTGGGAGCTTTGGCTAAAGGATTTCCCACACTCCCCACACTCGTAAGGCCTTTCTCCCGTGTGCACTCTCTGATGCTGAATGAGGTTGGACTTTTGGCTGAAGGATTTCTCACACTCGTCACATTTAAAAGGCCTGGCTCCAGTGTGGATTCTCCGGTGTTGGTTGAGAGTGGAGCTGTGGCTGAAAGACCGCCCACAATCCCCACACTCGTAAGGCCTTTCGCCAGTGTGGATCCTCAGGTGCTGCACGAGTTTGCACTTGTAGCTGAAGGATTTCCCGCACTCGCCGCACTTGTAAGGCCTGGCCCCGCTGTGGATCTTCTGGTGCTGGACAAGGTTGGAGCTCTGGCTGAAGGAGCTCCCGCACTCGCCGCACTTGTAAGGCCGGGCGCCCGTGTGCACGCGCTGGTGTTTGATGAGCGTGGAGCTGTAGCTGAAGGACTTCCGGCACTCCCCACACTCGTAAGGCTTCACCCTGTTGTGGATCTGCAGGTGCTGCACCAGCCTGAGTTTGTACGTGAAGGCTTTCCCACACTCGCTGCACTTGTAAGGCCTGGCTCCGGTGTGGACCCTGTGGTGCTGGATGAGGTAGTAGCTTTGGCTGAAGGACCTCCCGCATTCGCTGCACTCGTAAGCCCTCGCTCCCGGGTCGGGCGCCTGGCCACCGCAGAGCAGGGGGCTCTGGCGGAAGGGTTTCTCACAGTCACGACGACTCGGAGGGGGGAGCTGCTGGTGCTGAAGGGGTTTGTACTCGTGGCTGAGCGGAGGCTCGTAGTCACTCCCGGGGTAATGGCTCCCCGCGCCCTGCAAGGCCTCCCCATCCCCACGCTGGGGGCCGCCGGGGGGCGGTGACCCGCCGAGAGAGGCCTGGTGCCGCAGGAGACGCACCATGGCCAGGAAGTCCTCCCCGGCGGCCCCACAGGCCCAGGCGAAGGGGCTCCCCGGGGCGTGGCGCCCGCAGCTCGTCACGAAGAAGGCCGCGTCCGCCGCGTCCACGTCGCTCCAGAGCGGCTTCCCGTCCCCGGGCCTCCCGCGCAGCCCCGCGGCGAGCCAGGGCTGCCTCCCGCAGGCCGCACAGGCCCCTGGGAACTCCGGCAGGCACAGCACGTCTCCCCCGACCAGGACACACTTCTCACAGCGGGGAGCCTCCCGAGGGGCTGCATCTGGACGTGGTGTCTGGCCCGGCGATGGCCATGGGACAGGAACGCCCTGCACGGACAGCGCTTCCGCCTCCGCCGCCTCCGCCGCTTCCTCCGCCGCCTCCGCCGCCTCCGCCGCCTCCGCCGCCTCCGCCGCCTCCGCCGCCTCCGCCGCCTCCGCCGCCTCCGCCGCCTCCGCCGCCTCCGCCGCCTCCGCCGCCTCCGCCGCCTCCGCCGCCTCCGCCGCCTCCGCCGCCTCCGCCGCCTCCGCCGCTTCCTCCTCCGCCGCCTCGGCCGCCTCCGCTCCGCACCAGCACCCTGGACGCACAGAAAGGCTGCTGAGCGCACGCGGCCCTCAGGGGAGGGAGCCGTCCCGGCACAGACGTGTGTGGGGGACGCCCAGAACCGAACGCAGGGGACTACGCTCAGGTGAGAGAAAGGGGCCGCCTTGTACTAAGGACCGGAACTCTAAGAGCCCCGAGAATTAAGGGGGTCAGCAAAGGCCTCCTCTCTCACGGCCTACAGAAAGAAAGCGAGAGGGAGAGAGAGAAACGTCAGCGAAGACAGACAATCACCGATCAGCTGCCTCCTGCACGCCCCACACGGGAGACTGAATCTGGACACGGGGCATCCGCCGTGACCAGGAGTCAGACTGTGACTTTGGTTCACAGGTCGGTGTTCAAATGCTGCATCACGCCAGCCAAGCCAGAGCCTGCTTTAAGGACGTGTGCACCCCTCACAATAACACGTCACCTCTGACAGCGGGCCACAGCAGAGCAGACAGGGTAGAATGAGACTGAGAGAAACGTCAACGGGGCAGGCACGCTGGGGGGCACGGGGACAGGTTCCTGTGTGTGATCTGAGCACACCGTGCCGCCATTCACCGTCACGTCCGTCGTGGGGGCGACAACGAATCGTTACAAAGGTCAGAGGAGCCGAGACCGGTTTGGCTCAGTGGATAGAGCGTCGGACTGCGGACTGAAGGGTCCCGGGTTCGATTCCGGCAAGGGCATGTACCTTGGCTGCGGGCACATCCCCAGTAGGGGGCGTGCAAGAGGCAGCTGATCGATGTCTCTCTCATCGATGTTTCTGACTCTCTATCCTTCTCCCTTCCTCTCTGTGAAAAATCAATAAAATATCTTTAAAAAAAACAAAAAAAAACCCAAAGGTCAGAGGAATTTTGTGAGGACAACCCCGGGACACACCAGCGACAACACACACAGGCACAGACGGGAAAGTAAAGGCGGGCAGAACGGCCCCGAAGGTTATCCGGCCAGGAAAGGCAGGGACGGAGAGCAAGGTCAGCTGAGGCAGCAGGTTCTGGGCTGCGGATCTGCAGTAGAATCTACGCAGGCAGGGAACTGGGGAGAAGGTCTCAGCACGAGAAGAGCAGTGCACCCTGGGAGAACAAGCACAGGGGGGAGGCTCCAGCTGGTACTGGGAAGAGCAGGGAAAACACTGTCAGGTATTGCCTGAAACGAACGCAATAGCAAAGGCCAACTGCAGCTGTAAGATGGAGCCCAGCGACGTGATGGCCGAGTGTGGACCCAGAACCAGGAGGCCAGGGCTCGATTCTGGTCGGGGCCCACGGCCGGGGGTGGGCCCCACCCCGGTGCAGGGCGCGCAGGAGGCAGCCGATCCACTGTTCCCTCTCATCCTGGATGTTTCGCTGCCTCCCCGTACTGTCTGAGATCGGGACAACGTGGTTTTAAAAGGAGAGACAGGAGTCTCACCCAGCCCGGGGGGGGGGGGGGGTGGGGGTGGGGGGGGGTGGCGAGGACTCACCCAGGGAGGTCACCAGAGCGAAGTTCTCCAGCGTCACGTCGTGGTAGAGGCATCGCTGCGCCTCGTCCAGGAGCCCCCACTCCTCCCGGGAGAAGTACACGACCACGTCCTCGAAGCTCACCCGGCCCTGCCACGGGGTAGAGGAAGCTGCAAATAACCCCGTGCCCCCCCTCCCCTCACACCTGCCCCCACACCCAGCTCAGGAAACGCCAGGCCCCTTGCCCACATGGCCCACAGACGCACCGGCACCCCAGCCAGGCGGCGCTCCTAACGCCCTCCCTAGGGGGCATCCACGCTGCACCCAAATGTGCGCAGGACCCGGGGCCACCGCCTCAAACACCCTCTCCACGTGCACGTCTGACATGTCACCCGTCACATGGCATCAAAAGCACGTGGCCCGAGGGCTGCGTGTCCAGCTATGAACCAGGCCAGCGTTTAGTTACTAGTCAGGGCACAATCCCAGGTTGCAGGTTCGATCCCCAGTGGGGGACATGCAGATCAATGTTTCTGTCTCTCTCTACCTCTCCCTTCCCCTCTGAAATCACTGATCAGCTGCCTCCTGCACACCCCATCACATATATATATATATAACACATTTTTTAAAGTACTTAGCACCATTACAGACACCTCAAGTCCACTGTGAAGGCCCCATCAGCTTGGGAACCTTGCTTCACAGCCACCTCCAGTATGCCCATTCCCTCCGTCCCATCAGCCACCTCCAGTATGCCCATTCCCTCCGTCCCATCAGCCACCTCCAGTATGCCCATTCCCTCCGTCCCATCAGCCACCTCCAGTATGCCCAGGCCCTCCGTCCCATCAGCCACCTCCAGTATGCCCAGCTCCTCCGTCCCATCAGCCACCTCCAGTATGCCCAGCTCCTCCGTCCCATCAGCCACCTCCAGTATGCCCAGCTCCTCCGTCCCATCAGCCACCTCCAGTATGCCCAGGTCTTCTATCCCATCAGCCTCCTCCAGTATGCCCAGGTCTTCTATCCCATCAGCCACCTCCAGTATGCCCAGGTCTTCTATCCCATCAGCCACCTCCAGTATGCCCAGGTCCTTTATCCCATCAGCCACCTCCAGTATGCCCAGCTCCTCCGTCCCATCAGCCACCTCCAGTATGCCCAGGTCTTCTATCCCATCAGCCACCTCCAGTATGCCCAGCTCCTCCGTCCCATCAGCCACCTCCAGTATGCCCAGCTCCTCTATCCCATCAGCCACCTCCAGTATGCCCAGCTCCTCTATCCCATCAGCCACCTCCAGTATGTCCAGCTCCTCCGTCCCATCAGCCACCTCCAGTATGCCCAGCTCCTCCGTCCCATCAGCCACCTCCAGTATGCCCAGCTCCTCCGTCCCATCAGCCACCTCCAGTATGCCCAGCTCCTCCATCCCATCAGCCACCTCCAGTATGCCCAGCTCCTCCGTCCCATCAGCCACCTCCAGTATGCCCAGGTCTTCTATCCCATCAGCCACCTCCAGTATGCCCAGGTCTTCTATCCCATCAGCCACCTCCAGTATGCCCAGGTCTTCTATCCCATCAGCCACCTCCAGTATGCCCAGCTCCTCCGTCCCATCAGCCACCTCCAGTATGCCCAGGTCTTCTATCCCATCAGCCACCTCCAGTATGCCCAGGTCTTCTATCCCATCAGCCACCTCCAGTATGTCCAGCTCCTCCGTCCCATCAGCCACCTCCAGTATGCCCAGGTCTTCTATCCCATCAGCCACCTCCAGTATGCCCAGCTCCTCCGTCCCATCAGCCACCTCCAGTATGCCCAGGTCCTCTGTCCCATCAGCCACCTCCAGTATGCCCAGCTCCTCCGTCCCATCAGCCACCTCCAGTATGCCCAGGTCTTCTATCCCATCAGCCACCTCCAGTATGCCCAGGTCTTCTATCCCATCAGCCACCTCCAGTATGCCCAGGTCTTCTATCCCATCAGCCACCTCCAGTATGTCCAGCTCCTCCGTCCCATCAGCCACCTCCAGTATGCCCAGGTCTTCTATCCCATCAGCCACCTCCAGTATGCCCAGCTCCTCCGTCCCATCAGCCACCTCCAGTATGCCCAGGTCTTCTATCCCATCAGCCACCTCCAGTATGCCCAGGTCTTCTATCCCATCAGCCACCTCCAGTATGCCCAGGTCTTCTATCCCATCAGCCACCTCCAGTATGCCCAGCTCCTCCGTCCCATCAGCCACCTCCAGTATGCCCAGGTCTTCTATCCCATCAGCCACCTCCAGTATGCCCAGGTCTTCTATCCCATCAGCCACCTCCAGTATGCCCAGCTCCTCCGTCCCATCAGCCACCTCCAGTATGCCCAGCTCCTCCATCCCATCAGCCACCTCCAGTATGCCCAGCTCCTCCGTCCCATCAGCCACCTCCAGTATGCCCAGCTCCTCCATCCCATCAGCCACCTCCAGTATGCCCAGGTCTTCTATCCCATCAGCCACCTCCAGTGTGTCCAGCTCCTCCGTCCCATCAGCCACCTCCAGTATGCCCAGGTCTTCTATCCCATCAGCCACCTCCAGTATGCCCAGGCCCTCCGTCCCATCAGCCACCTCCAGTATGCCCAGCTCCTCCGTCCCATCAGCCACCTCCAGTATGCCCAGGTCTTCTATCCCATCAGCCACCTCCAGTATGCCCAGGCCCTCCGTCCCATCAGCCACCTCCAGTATGCCCAGCTCCTCCGTCCCATCAGCCACCTCCAGTATGCCCAGCTCCTCCGTCCCATCAGCCACCTCCAGTATGCCCAGGCCCTCCGTCCCATCAGCCACCTCCAGTATGCCCAGCTCCTCCGTCCCATCAGCCACCTCCAGTATGCCCAGGTCCTCCGTCCCATCAGCCACCTCCAGTATGCCCAGCTCCTCCGTCCCATCAGCCACCTCCAGTATGCCCAGGCCCTCCGTCCCATCAGCCACCTCCAGTATGCCCAGCTCCTCTATCCCATCAGCCACCTCCAGTGTGCCCAGGTCCTCCATCCCATCATCCACCTCCAGTATGCCCAGGCCCTCCGTCCCATCAGCCACCTCCAGTATGCCCAGGTCCTCCGTCCTATCAGCCACCTCCAGTATGCCCAGCTCCTCCGTCCTATCAGCCACCTCCAGTATGCCCAGCTCCTCTATCCCATCATCCACCTCCAGTATGCCCAGGCCCTCCATCCCATCAGCCACCTCCAGTATGCCCAGGCCCTCCGTCCCATCATCCACCTCCAGTATGCCCAGGCCCTCCATCCCATCATCCACCTCCAGTATGCCCAGGCCCTCCGTCCCATCAGCCACCTCCAGTATGCCCAGCTCCTCTATCCCATCAGCCACCTCCAGTGTGCCCAGGCCATCCATCCCATCATCCACCTCCAGTGTGCCCAGGCCCTCCATCCCATCATCCACCTCCAGTATGCCCAGGCCCTCCGTCCCATCAGCCACCTCCAGTATGCCCAGGCCCTCCATCCCATGTTGAACCGACGTCCCCTTTCTTCTCTTATTTACGGGCCACACCAATCTACTCTGTGTTGTTCTAACGTTAGCACATGTGCTGCCGAAGAGAGCCTCAGCCCTTCTCCTCGTCCCCCCCCCCACACACACTCCCTCTGAGCTACCGCTTTGCCGTGGGCTGACCCAGTCCCAGCGCCTGCAGCAGAGCCCATCGATGAAGACCCTGTCGTCAGCGACAGTCACGGGCTGAGGTGCTGGGGATGAAGGACTTTAACACATAAATTTAGGGGGACATGACTCAGGCCCTCACCTCAGAGACAAGCTCATGCAACAGCCTGGCTAACACGCCCCGGCTCCACGAAACCCCATAAAGCTCTGGCGAGTAAAGAATGACCTTCAGGCCGAAACCGGTTTGGCTCAACGGACAGAGCGTCGGACTGTGGACTGAAAGGTCCCGGGTTCGATTCCGGTCAAGGGCATGTACCTTGGCTGTGGGAACATCCCCAGTAAGGGGTGTGCAGGAGGCAGCTGATCGATGTTTCTCTCTCATCGATGTTTCTGACTCTCTATCCCTCTCCCTTCCTCTGTGTAAAAAGTCAATAAAATATATTAAGAAAAAAAAAATTTCTCGCTCCAGCACCCCCAGCCCCCTCCACCTTCTGTGGACTGCTCCCGGGGAAGCCTGGCCACCTGCTGACTTACCCTTCCCCCCTCGCTGTGTTGGACAGCCGTCCCTCCAGCCGGGTGCCCAGACCTCTTCCTCCCAGCTGTCACTCACACACCCCGACCCCCCATTCCCAGTGCCCGCCGCCTGTCAGGTGTCTGACGTCACGGCGACCACCGCCGTCCTATCAGGTGTCTAATGCTGACCCCCGTATCACGTTACACGTCTGTCAACCTTTACAGCCAACCCCCACACTCCGTTTTCTGAATTGTGTCCAACTCTGGACTGAAGTCACGCCCAGCCCTTACTGCTCCAGCCCAGTTAGGGTGCTCCCAGAACCCCAGCTGCTAGACTAGAACTGTCATCCCCAACTCCCACTCACACGCTGCTCCCACCCACAGGGCACAATTCACATCCATCGCGCCCGGCCTTGTGGGAGCCGTTTTCTCCGTTGCCGTCAATTTGCACAGGCGGCCCCTGGGCCGGGAGAAGCCTCCGCGGGACCAGCCTGGTTTGATGTTCTCCGGCCGATGCAGAGGACCAGGACCCCGCGTGCCCCCTCTCGTCCCCCTCACGCGGGCTGACAGGAACCAGTGGGCAGGGGGAGGCGAGAGACAGGGAGGTGGAGCTGGTGGACTCCGACCCCCCGCCCCTGACCCCCCCGCCCCTGGGCGGCTGCTGGAGCCAGGAGACCCAGGCCAACAGTCTCCACTCGGGATTCGATCCTCAGTGCTCAACTGTCATCCGGCCTCCCCACCCTGTCCTCGGTGAACGGCCTCTTGGCGAGCCTTCACACCCCCACCCGCCCCACTTCTCCTCTGGCGGCCCCCGGCCTGTGACCGCCAAGCGCCACTCCGGCTCCCAGTCAGCCGGCTCAGGGCAGCCCCTCTCCGCAGGGCCGGCCCTGTGGGTGTCACCGTGAGCGCCTCTCAGTCCCGGGTGCCCCGCCCCAGGGCGTTTGGGGCTTGGCGGGGGTGTGGGGGCTGTGCACTCACCTCGGCCAGGCCCCTCAGTGAGGCCACTGCCATTGTGCTCTGAGCAAGGAGGACGGCGGGGCCCGCCCCGCCTTCTCCGTCTGGTCTGCTCCCCCAGAGTCTCCGCACCGGGCGCCGTCACCGGGAGGAGGCTGCCAGCCCGGGGCCCTCATTGGCTCCGCCAGCCGCCACTCCCCACAGGGCTTTCTGGGCGACGATGCTCCCGCAGCTCCAGAGGCGGAACCTCCTGGAACAGACAGAGGGGAAGCAGCAGTGCCAGGGGCGTCAAGCCTGCAAGGGCAGCTTTTTCTTAAAGGGGCCGTGCCCAGACTCGTGGGGAGTTGGCAGCACCTGATGGCTTGTGTGTTTAGAGACATGACTTCAGACGCCAGGAAGCACCTCATTTCTCCCCGACTCCCCCAGCAGCCAAGCTCACAGTCACACAGCCCATCTCTGACGCCTACGATGCTCTCGCGCTCCTGTGTCTCCCGGAGCTGAGCCTTTGTCACCCTCGTGTGTTATCGCCATTTGGTTACCAGGCCAGCCGGAGGAAGCTGGGGGAGGGGGAGGGTGTCCTACCCCCCCCACGGGCGCCAACAGAAACGAACGAGTAAGGAAGCACATGCTCACCAGGATCAGGCTGCGCCTACGGCTCTGGCTTCCCAGGAAGGTCCGAACGCAGTCCCGTGCTGAGAGCGTCCAGGGTTCGTTCGCTGCTTAGACCTGTCAAGCAGGACACAGAGCCCTCAGTCCACGCACGAGGCCAACACATTACACGAAAGTCAGATTCTGCCAAGACCGGTTTGGCTCAGTGGTAGAGCGTCGGACTGCGGACTGAAGGGTCCCGGGTTCGATTCCGGTGGAGGGCGTGTACCTTGGCTGCGGGCACATCCCCAGTAGGGGGCGTGCAAGAGGCGGCTGATCGATGTTTCTCTCTCATCGATGTTTCTGACTTTCTATCCCTCTCCCTTCTGCTCTGTAAAAAATCAATAAAATATATTTTAAAACAAAAAATGAAAAAGAAAAAGAAAATCAGATTCTGACAGCATTTCCCAAGTCTCTCCGTGCTGTCGGGAATATTCCAGGGAAACGTGCGTGTCACTCTCATACAGTGTCAGTGGCTGCACCGAGAGCTTCAGGACCCAGGAGAGGCAATTCCTGCTGGGGGAAAACCCATGCCATTCCGTGGTGTAGGTCTCTCTCATCCCTGACGTCACTGTCCCCCTCCCTCTCCCTTCCTCTCTGAGATCAGTAAACTATTATTTAGAAGAACAACAGTTGAGCAACGTCATAAAAAAGAACAATTTTGGGGGGGGAAGTGGGGAGGAAAATATGAGACAAAAATAAAAACAGCAACCCACAATCTATGGGACACGGTTCTGAGAGAGAAATCAGACAGCAATACAGAAATACCTCAAATAACAAAAACACACATACACACACGAAAATTATAAGTAAAAGAATAAAGGTCAGCTGAGACCAGTTTGGCTCAGTGGATAGAGCGTCGGACTGCGGACTGCGGGGTCCCGGGTTCGATTCCGGCAAGGGCATGTACCTTGGCTGCGGGCACATCCCCAGTAGGGGGCGTGCAAGAGGCAGCTAATCGATGTTTCTCTCTCATCCATGTTTCTGACTTTCTATCCCTCTCCCTTCTGCTCTGTAAAAAAATCAATAAAATATATTTAAAAAAAAAAAGAATAAAGGTCAGACCAGAAGTAAACAAAAACAGTCTCAAAAATACAAAAGCTTAATGAAAACAAGAAGGTGACTCTTTAACAAGATAAGCAAAATCGATAAACTAACCAGATTCATCAAGGGAAAAAAAAAAAAAAGAGCGCCCAAATAAAATCAGAATTAGAAAGAGAAATGATAAGTGATACCAAAGAAATACAAAAGGATTATAAACAAACTAGAGGCCCGGTGCACGAAATTAGTGCAAGGCGGGGGGGGGGGGTCTGCCTTCCCCCAGCTGCCAGCACCGGCTTCCCTCTGGCCCCGGCTACATCTGGAAGGTCGGCCAGTCTAATTAGCATATTACCTCTTATCACTATAGAAGATTATAATTATTATAGTAGATAGAAAACCCGAGTAAATGCCAACAAACCGGCCTAAAGAGGAAAAATTTCTAAAAACAGAAACAATGTACACACCACCAGATCAATAACAACAAGCAAAAGCCCCAGGGGCCAGATGGCATCACAGGTGAATTTCAGCAAACCCGTCCAAAACGTTCAACAAGACGGAAGCCCCCTGCCAAAACAGGTTTGTCTGGCTTCGGTGGATAGAGCGCCGGCCTGCGGACTGAAAGGTTCCCCCGGCCCTTACGAGGCGAAGTCCCAGGGGAACAACCAAAGGCAGAGAGCTCTGGAGGCGAGGGAGGACTGGGCCGCTGGGGGCGTCCGGCAGGAAGAAGGGAGGACCTCTGGGCAGTGCTGTGAAGAGGAATCTTGGAGGAACAGCAGCTCCAGCCCGAGGTGCCCGCGGTTAGGGCGGATCTGTTGACTGTGCAGCCGGCGAGAAAGGGACAAAGGAGTTCCAACTGCGTGGAACCCCGGTGCCGGGCGAAAAGATGGGATTCCGGATTCGTTGGGGGAAGAGAATGGACGGTGTGGCGGCAGGCTAAACTCAAAATGCTGAAAGGTATTTTTTTTTAAATATATTTTATTGTTGGTTTTTTTGTTTTGTTTTTTTTACAGAGAGGAAGGGGGAGGGATAGAAAGTCAGAAACATCATCCATGAGAGAGAAACATTGATCGGCCGCCTCCTGCACACCTCCCTCTGGGGATGTGCCCGTTGCCAAGGTACATGCCCTCGACCAGAATCGAACCCGGGACCCCTCTCCACAGGCCGGCGCTCTACCCACTGAGCAAACCGGTTTCGGCTGGAAGGTATTCTTTAAGAAGAGGAAGAAAAAGGTAAAGATAAAAGTTATGACCAACACATACACATCTATCAACAAATGAATCTAAAAATCAAGTGAATTAAAAATCGGATGAACAGGATAAACTGCTGAATATAACAGAATCACGGGCATAAAGAGGGAATGGACTGACAACTCTTGGGGAGAAAAGGGGTGTGGGAGGTGCAGCAAGAGACTGGACAAAAATTATGCAACTACGGGAGAGGACAGTGGGGAAGGGGGAGGTGAGGGCAGAGGGTGGGATGGGTAACGGGTGGAGGGTAGCTACAGGGGGACAAAGGGGGAGACAATGTAATTAATAAACTGAACAAAAGCCGAACCGGTTTGGCTCAGTGGTGGAGCGTTGGCCTGCGGACTGAAGGGTCCCGGGTTCGATTCCAGTCAAGGGCATGTACCGTGGCTGCGGGCACATCCCCAGTAGGGGGTGTGCAAGAGGCAGCTGATCGATGTTTCTCTCCCATCGATGTTTCTGACTTTCTATCCCTCTCCCTTCCTCTCTGTGAGAAATCAATAAAAAATATATTAAAAAATAAAATAAAATAAACTGAACAATGAAGATTAAATTTAAAAATAAAAGCTAAATCCGAGTGAACTGTTGTTTCAGTGACTTTTTAAATTTGCTAAGGGAAATGCCAGCACATGCCATTTCAGGTTTTACTGAAACCCTAGGTGTGGTTTGACCTGCCTTTTTACTGTGTTGCCAAGTTTCCTGCCCTCTTTCTTACTCAATATCTATCTCCGGGAAAAGATAGACAATGATAAGATAATAAGAATGAAACCGCATAACTCACAGAATTGATGTACAGATAAAAGGGGAAAATATTTTTCAGCCGAGACCGGTTTGGCTCAGTGGATAGAGCGTCGGACTGTGGACTGAAGTGTCCCGGGTTCGATTCCGACAAGGGCATGTACCTTGGCTGCGGGCACATCCCCAGTGGGGGGCGTGCAAGAGGCAGCTGATCAATGTCTCTCTCTCTCATCGATGTTTCTGACTTTCTATCCCTCTCCCTTCTGCTCTGTAAAAAACCAATAAAAATATATTTTTAAAAAAATATTTTTTTTCAAAGTCACGTATGAGGAATAAGCAAACAGATAAGATGAGAGATGAGGAAGAGGAGGCGTTAAAATCCTCATAGCTGACGAAGTCATGTATATACAACTTTCATATCACTTCATGCAGCTACACTGTGTTCAACAATTTTCTGACTTTATTAGAATTAACTTCATGGGTTTTAACAGACTGGGAGTGGCGAGATACTTTGAAAGGGATGAACAGCAAGAACCTACAACCAAGATCACACTCTCTACCCAGCAAAGCTATCGTTCAAAACTGAAGGCCAGATAAAGAGCTTCACAGATAAGAAGAAGCTAAAAGGAGTTCATCAACCGAAAACCAGTATTATATGAGAATGCTGAAAGGTATTCTTGCCGAGACCGGTTTGGCTCAGTGGATAAGAGCGTCGGACTGCGGACGGAAGGGTCCCGGGTTCGATTCCGGTCAAGGGCATGTACCTTGGCTGCGGGCACATCCCCAGTAGGGGGCGTGCAAGAGGCAGCTGATCGATGTCTCTCTCTCATGGATGTTTCTGACTTTCTCTCTTCCGCTCTGTTTAAAAAAAAAAAAAGGCAATAAAATATATTTTACAAAAAAAAAAAAAAAAAAAAAGAAGAAGAAGAAGAAAAAGGAGAAAAGAGGTGGCTGCTTCAAACTAGAGCGCGGATGGAACTGCAGAGCATTATTACGCTGAGTGAAATATTCAAGCCAGCCACAAGAAAGATTAAGTATCCCACGAACTCACTCATTTGTGGGGCAGAATGAACAAACATAAACTGATGGACAAAAACAGATCCAGGACAGTGGAGGGGGAGGTGAGGGCGGAGGGTGGGATGGGTACCAGGTGGAGGGGAACTATGGGGGGGAGGGGGGGAAAGGGGGAACAATGTAATTAATAAACTGAACAATAAAGATTAAAAAAAAAAAACAGATCCAGTGACAGAGGGGATGGCAGGGGAGGGCACGGGGGGGCGGGGTCTAAGGAGAAGAGATCAACCAAAGGACTTTGTGTGCAAGCCTGTAAGCCTAATCGATGGTCACAGACACCAGGGGGGGAGGGGGGGGGAGGGCATAAGTGGTGACGGGGGAGCAGAAGGGGATTGATCGGAAAGGGGTAACGGGGGGTGAGGACACGTATGTAACACCTTGCTCAATAAAGAGATTAAAAACGAATAAATAAAATAAAAGCAGGCCGATGAATAAGTTTTTAAGTTCCATCAGTCCACCCCAGCGTGAGGAGAATGCAGGCGGGGCACGCAACAGACTGGGAACGCTGGCGCGACGGGGCCTCCACCCCATGGGGAGCCCCACAGGCATCGCGCACCCCGGCTCTCTGGACTTTCCCGGTCCCCCCACCCCACACACCATCCCCGGCTCTCCCGCCCCCCAGTGTTCCCGGTCCCCCCCCCTGGCTCTCCCGATCCCCTCGTCTTTCCTGGTACCCGCCCCCCCCCCGTCTTTACCGGCCCCCTCGGCTCTCTCGGTCCCCCCGACTCTCCTCCCGGTCCCGCTCGCCCCCCCCCCCCCCAGTATTCCCAGTCCTCACGTCTCCCCACCACCACCACCACCGCCCCGCTCTCCCGGTTCCCCCGGTTCCGCACCGACCGGTTCCATGGGCCGAACCCTCTCCCACACCCCGTCACAACCCCAACAGGGCGCCCCACGTCCCCGGCCCGCGACCAGGAACTGGAGGGACCCCAGCTCCGAGCGCCTCGCGGCCCCGACGCGGGGCCTGGGCGGCAGGAGGGGACGGGCTCTCGCCCACCCCCCGGGAGACCGGGAGACCCCACGGGACGCGCTCACCTCAGTCGGGCGCCTCGGCGCGGCCGCCGCCGCCGCCGCCGCCACCATCCGGGTCTGTGGGCGGAGCGCGGCGGCGGTTCGCGTCCCGGACCCGGTGCGGACCATCCCGGGTGGCGCCTAGGCCGCGCCTTTTCTGCGGTGGACGCGCACCCTTCCGGCGTCTTCTCCGCCTCGTCGACCCGGCCGCGACCCCCGCGCTCAGGCGCCGCCGCCGGGAGGAACACACCCAGACGACCAAAATGACCGCCGGGGAGGAGGACGCCGGAAGTCCCGCCCCCACGCTCTCGCGGCCACAGCAGGGAACGCCCCGTTCCCTCATTGAGCCAGCATTCATGCCACTCGGCGCAGAGAACGCCGGGCAATGTAGTTCCCACGGCCTGATGCCGACGCTGCCTCTGCTGCTGCCCTCATTGGCCCAGCGTGGCTGCCACTCGGCACGGAGGACGCCGGGTAATGTAGTTCCCACAGTCTGACGCTGCCTCTGCGGCTGGCCTCATTGGCCCACGTGGCTGCAACTTGGCGCAGAGAACGCCGGGTAATGTAGTTCCCACGGTTTGACCCCAGTATTGCTGCTGTTGCTAGTGCTGCTGCTGAGGCTGGGAGCTCCCGCAGGAAAATGTGGACCAGCCCAGCGCTGGGAAAACTTGTCCATGGACTCGAGGCCCTGGATAACGCACCAGGACTCAGGTTTCTGGGGAGAGTTGCGTGTGGCCGGACCCCCTTTTCACCCAAGTGTTTGGAGACATTAGCTCCAACTTCAGTAGAAGTTTAGCTAGTTCTCAGGAGCTGAAAGTACTATTTCAGATGCGCGCCCCCACCCAGGCCAAACCTGCCCCTCAAGGTTGCAGAGCCGAAGGAGCATCCATCCCAGTTTTCACCACCCGCTGTTTCACCACCATTATGTCCGTTCCAGGCTTTGAATCAGGAAAAAATTTAAAAAAATATCATGTTTCAAAAAGTATGAAGAATCACAACACCTTGGATGACCATTCCAGTCACGTGCTCACCTTACTGCTTTCTCAGACTTCACT
The DNA here is from genome assembly GCA_027563665.1 of Antrozous pallidus. Classification (NCBI taxonomy): domain Eukaryota; kingdom Metazoa; phylum Chordata; class Mammalia; order Chiroptera; family Vespertilionidae; genus Antrozous; species Antrozous pallidus. Next base: position 610,772 of record CM050525.1, on the reverse strand, counting down.
GCTAAAAGTTCTCCGAGGTCTTGACTGTTTTCACCATCCACCATTGCTTTCCCAGAACTATTTATTGCCCATTGTTAATAGCTTTCTGTAATTTTGCATTTTATTTTTACTGATTTTTTTTAAGAGGAAGGGAAAAAAGGAAACTTCAATATTTTACTGGTTTTTACAGAGAGGAAGGGAGAGGGATAGAAAGTCAGAAACATCGATCAGCCGCCTCTTGCACACCTCCTCCTGGGGATGTGCCTGCAGTCAAGGTACATGCCCTTGACCTGGATCAAACAGGGACCCTTCAGTCAGCAGGCCCAGCTCTATCCACTGAGCGACACCACTCAGGGTGAGCTGAACTTTTTAAAGTGCACTCAGGGAAGCAGAGAGTGGGACCATGCCTCTGGGAACATATCCCCTCTACTTCTCTTGATCAGCATTTGCATTTCGGCCCCTCTGGCATGGCTCCATGGTTGAGCCGAAACCTATGAACTAGGACAGTGGTCTGCAAACTGCGGCTCTATGGCCCCTTGATTGTGGCTCTGCCACAAAACGCCACGGCCTTTGCGAGTCTATGTTGAAAAAGTGGCGTTAGAAAAAGTTTAAGCTTAAAAATTTGGCTGAAGAAATGTCAACCATTGTCCTGTTGATATTTGGCTCTGTTGACTAATGAGTTTGCTGACCACTGGCCTAGGTCATGGGCTCGATCCACAGCGCGAGAATAAACAAGCCATCTTTTCTGTCGAAGTTAACAGTTTAGACGGCCACGTGTGTGCACCCTTCTACATAGAAGTAAATACGTCTGCCTTGCTGTCTGGCTCCCGTGTGTTTTGGGTTCTACCAGGACCCCTGACTTAGGGGGGCTCACCTTATTTCTAACAATAGTGGGTGGTATGCAGGAGGCAGCCAATCAACGGTTCTCTCTCCTCATTGAAGTTTCTCTCTCTCTCTGCCTTCCTATCTGAAATCAATATAAAATAAATTTAAAAAATAGAGTAAGGCCTTATCGTGTCCAGTGTGGCTCAGTTGGTTGGGCACCGTATGATGTACCAAAAGGTCGCTGATTCAAGTCCCAGTCAGGGCACACGAGCAGGTTTGTGGGCCCAATCCCCAGTGGGGGGCACACAGAAGCCCGCCAATCCATGTCTCTCTCTCATCATTGATGTTTCTACTTATATCGTCTCCCTTCTTCTCTCTGAAATCAATAAAAAAATATATTTTAAAAAAGCAAAACACAAATTGTCACCCTCGATGAACACGTAGTCATTTCCCCTGCAAGCTCCAATTCATTACTGCAGCTTGTCCAAGTCCTAATGAGTCATAATGGGAACACTGACCATTCCTATTTTGCCACAATATCCGTGAGACCTGAGGCCAACTTACGTAAGCAGGTCGGGGTATTGGCTATTGCAGTCTCCGGACCTGCCATGTGGGAAAGGTGAGAGAAATTAGCCTCGGAATCCAGCAGCCCTGGGCAAGTTGGAATGAGTCAAATACTTACATACACACTTCCTACATGAATAGGACATATGGCCTTGGCCGGTGTGTCTCGGTGGAGAGAGTGTCCACCTGCAGACCCAGGGGTCCCAGATTCAGTTCCGGTCAAGGGCATGTAGTGGGGGGCGTGCAGGAGGCAGCTGATCGATGTTTCTCTCTCATCAATGTTTCTGAATTTCTGTACCTCTCCCTTCCTCTCTCTATATATATATTAAAAAAAATCAATAAAATGCATTTTACATATATACGTGTATATATGTATATAAACACACATATGTGTGTATACATATATTTTAAAAAAAAACAACTTATAGGGAATCTCCCCACTATGCATCCTCCTATATAACAAAAGGTCAATATGCAAATCGACCAGATGGGAGAACAACCAGTCGCCATGACCCACACTGACCACCAGGGAACAAGATGCTCAATACAGAAACAGCCCACTGGTGGTGGTCGGTGTGCTCCCACAGGGGGAGCGCGCTGCCCATCCAAAAGCCGGCCACGTGCAGAGACCGTGACGGCAGCCTCTCCTGCCCCAGAGGCAGCACTGCGGCTCAGCAAGCCAAGCGGTTAGCGCAGACGGTGCAGGCCTGCTGGTGCACCAATTTTCCTCGTGATGGGCCTCTCGTACTCAAGACAGGCGACTCCCCAGGATGTTTTCCTCCAGGGCAGTTACCACTGAGCGTGGGGGGGGAAACGGCTCTTTCCAGGAGCGTTCAAGGCCTCTCAGCGGAAGCGGCGGCGGCGGCAGCGTGGACCCGCTGGTGGTAGCGGAGCTTGGAGCCGTAGATGAAGGCCTTCCCGCACTCGGCGCACACGTAGGGCCTCTCGCCCGCGTGGACCCGCTGGTGGTAGCGGAACGTGGAGGCGTAGACGAAGGACTTGCCGCACTCGCCGCACACGTACGGCTTCTCGCGGGCGTGGACGCGCTGGTGGTAGCGGAGCTTGGCGCTGTAGACGAAGGCCTTCCCGCACTCGGCGCACACGTAGGGCCGCTCGCCGGCGTGGGCGCGCTGGTGGTAGCGGAGCTTGGCGCCGTAGACGAACGTCTTGCCGCACTCGCCGCACGCGTAGGGCCGCTCGCCGGCGTGGGCCCGCTGGTGGTAGCGGAGGGAGGCGCCGGAGGGGAAAGACTTGCCGCACTGGCCGCACGGGAAAGGCCGTTCTCCGTGGGGAGCCCTCTGGCCGTGGCCTGGACGGAAGGGGTCGCCCGAGGCCCCGCCGGGGTGGACCCTCCGGTGCTTGCCGAGGCCGCTGCTCGTGGGGAAGGCCTTGCCGCACTCGCCGCAGGCGTAGGGCCGCTCCCCGGTGTGGAGCCGCCGGTGGCAGTGCAGGGCGTAGACGCGGGCGAAGGCCTTGCCGCAGTCGCCGCACGCGTGCGGCCGCTCGCCGGTGTGGGCCCGCCGGTGGCACAGGAGGCTGCTGCGGCGGGTGAAGGCCTTGCCGCAGTCGCCGCACGCGTGGGGCCGCTCCCCCGAGTGCGCGCGGCGGTGGGCCTGGCAGGCGGACCGGCAGGCGAAGGCCTTGCCGCACTCGCCGCACGCGTGGGGCCGGGCGCCGGCGTGGGTGCCCAGGTGGTAGCGCAGGCCGGCGCTGGTGGTGAAGGCGCGGCCGCACTCGCCGCACTCGTAGGGCCGCGCGCCCAGGTGGCCCTGCTCGTGGCAGCGGAGGGCGAAGCTGCTGGTGAAGGGCTTCCCGCAGGCGCGGCAGGCGTAGGGCTTCTCCCCGGCGTGCGAGCGCCGGTGCCGCGCCAGCCTCCAGCGGCTGTCGAAGGCCTTGCCGCACTCGCCGCAGCCGTGGGGCCGCCCGCCCGCGTGCGCGCAGCGGCGGCGGTGGTCGCGGAGGGCCCCGGGCGTGACGTAGGCCTTCCCGCACGCGGCGCCGCACACGTAAGGCCTCTTGCCCGTGTGCGCGCTCCGGTGGTAACCGAGGGTGGCCGCGGAGGCGAACGACTTGCCGCAGTCCTCGCACCGGTGGGGCCTGCTTCCGGGGCGGGCTCCCCGGGGGCGGCGGCGCACGCGCGCAGGGACGAGGCCGGGAGGCTGCGCGCATTGGCGGCACAGGCGCCCGTCCTCCCCGCCGTCCTCGCCGACGTGCCGTGCTCGGGGTCGAAGGGAGGCGGCGGGCTTCAGGCTAAAGGGTTTCCCGCACCTGCTGCACGTGGCCTCCCTCACGCCTGCGTGGGTTTGGGGACGCTGAACGAGGGCGGAGCTCCCGCGAGAGAACTTCCCGCGCTCACCGGAAGCGTGGAAACTCCTTCCGGGGCGGGCTCTGCGGTGCCTCGAAAAGGAGGGTCTGTGCGTGAGCGGTTTCTGGCGTTCGCCGGGCGCGAAACACGGCCCTGCCGCGTGCACGTCCCGGTGCCGGGGGTGGAAAGCTTGCCCGCGTTCTCCGGAGGCGTCCAGGTTGGCGTTGCTTCGTGGGGCTGTCCGCGGGGCAACGTTGGTCGGCTCCTCCCTGGTCTCTGCGAGGAGCTGCTGCTGCTGCTTTTCCATGCTGGACAGGAAGTCCCTCTCACCCTGTTCGTTGGGAAAGGTCTTCCCCGACACGTGGATGCTGCAGCTCTTACCGGAGGCGGCCGTGTCCGCGCCAAGTGCGGAGGGCGCCTCTCCCACGGGCGGCTCCCCGGGCGGGGAACAGTTCACACGGAAATAAAACCGTTTTGCGCACGCCCCGCACCTCAGCAGTCTCTGGCCGTGCGGCGCCGCCCGCGGCTCGACGAGGCGGAAAACGTCCCTCAGGACCGGCGTGCAGCGCTCACAGGGGTGTCTCTTCCGGGAAGACGGGGCTGCCGCCTTGGGATTCTGCCCCTGCGGTACGCTCACAGAAGCCCCGTGCTCGCCGGGTGCCTCCGCATGGTGGACGCCACAGCAGCAACCTGGACGCAAAGAGACGCTGGTGAAGTGCAAGCTGACTACATGGAGGGGAGAGAACCCCCCCGCACACACGCTCACGTGACAGCCCTCACCAGTTTTTTTTTGTGGTCGGCAAACTGCGGCTCTCGAGCCACATGCCGCTCTTGGGCCCCTTGAGTGTGGCTCTTCCACAAAATAGCACAGGGCCTGGGCGAGTCTATTTTGAAGAAGTGGCGATAGAAGAAGTTTTAAGTTTAAGGAATTTGGCTCTCGAAAGAAATTTCAATAGCTGTACTGTTGTTATTTGGCTCTGTTGACTAATGAGTTTGCCGACCACTGACCTAGGGCAAAGGCAGTGTTTTTTAAAATACGAATCCATGGAGCTCAGGGCAATGCTACTGACTGACCTAGAATCCTTCCCAGAAGGGTTCAGTGTTGGGACCCCAGGGAAGAGAAGAGGGCCATACAAACCAACCAGGCCGCCAACACAGCAGCCACCCCGACACCCAGGGAGGCAGCAGCGCTGTGGTCTAGGCCCGCAGATGGAAAGAGGGGGGAGGGAGGAGAATCCAGTCCTGAGAGAACTGACAGGGGGGGAAGAGACTCCAGTCCAAGTCACCGGTGAGGCCGTGAGCCTTACCCAGAGAGGATACGAGGGCAAAGTTCTCCAGCATCACACGCAGGTACAGGCGTCTCTGAGCCTCGTCCACCAGCCGCCATTCTTCCCGGGAGAAACGCACGGCCACATCCCCCAAGGTCACCCTGGCCTGTAAGAACGGGGGCAGAGGAAACCGTGAACGTTCTGTGCCTGAGAAGGCACGCATCCACCCCTCACGCCTCCTCCTCCAAAGCTCCCTCCTCAGAGGAACTCCACAGGTGGGCATAGGTGCCAGGGGTGCCCGCTCTATCCTCAGGGTCCCTTTATTCCTGAGGCTCTGCCCTCAGCAACATCAGGCGGGAGGACACAGAGATGGAACCCAGCTCCGGGCCTGGCTTGCAGGGCCCCCCATCATGGCATGCATTCCCCTTGGGGTCTCTAGAGTGTGACCAGGCACTGCCAAGCCTAGGCTCAGGCTCAACCTGTCAGTCCCCAGTGCTCGCCCGCCCCCCCAACTCCCAGATCTCCCCAGTAGGCACAGCCTCATGTAGACTGCACCCCTCACCCCTCTTGTCCCAGCTGCACCCACAGCCACGCACTCGGGGGGACCCCGCTGGGAATGCCCAGCTTCTCTGTTCGCTCCCCTGCTCCCCTGCCCCGCCACCCCCCTCAGCTCCCCTGCAGGTCAGAGTCCCAGGACTCCCTCCCACTTCTGTGCGGTGCCCCCCCGAAAGCCACCTCGTCCTCCCTCTGCACGCACCCTTCCAGCGCACCCCAGGCCTGAGGGGGTCCACGCCGAGCTCAGGTACCCTCAACAGGGGCCACATGAACACCAGATCTCCCCCACGCCTCCTCAGAGCGCACCCCCCACATTCTGGGGACCCCAAGCCGGAAGAAGCAGGAGGTTTGCACGCAGGCACCTCGTCCTCACGCCTCCTCCACCTGCAGAACCCTCAGGCCCTCTCTCCCAGGGGGGGTCCCCCGACCACCTCCCGCCCAGCTCCCTGAACCAGATGCAAAGCAAAGGGACGAAAAAAAGCTCATAATGAGCTCGGATCTACCGGAGCAACTAGCTGCACCCCCAACGTGACCCGCCTTCCCGCCTGGATGTGACCCAGCGGGGCCTGGGCTGCAGGAGGGGGCAGGGCGACCCCCACCTCTACCCGCACACCCCCCACCCCCCACCCCCGGGGCTGCAGGGTTGGGCGGGGGAGGCCCCGGAGACAATCTCACCTCAGCTGGACAGCTTGCAGCCGCCATCGGACTCAGTGGGGAGCCGGTTGTGGACGTGACTGTCCCTTTCCAGCCTCGGACCCGTGCACGCACGGAGGACCACGCCTCTGGCGCTTTTCCTGCTTTGTTACCTGGAAAAGGGGGGGAGGAGGGGGGACGCCGACGCCAAAACGCACCGAGGCAGGCCAGCCTGCAAATATGGACGGCTGCAGAAAGAGGCCGGAAGTCCCGCCTCCAGGACGGGAGCCCTGCAGGCAACTCTTTTCATCCGGAGGTGTCATTGCCTAGGCTCGGCGCAACGTCTTCTGGGTATTGTAGTTTCCAGCGCTGAAAAGGACACAGACGGGGAGTTGAGCCTCCTGAGAGGCTGGAATGTTCGCCCCTGCAGGCAGGGATCCTGCGGTTATGCTGAGACCTGAGTGAAGGGCCGGGTCCTTTTTTTTTTTTTTTTAATAGATATTTTATTGATTTTTTTTTACAGCGAGGAAGGGAGAAGAATAGAAAGTCAGAAACATCGGCCAAGACCCGTTTGGCTCAGTGGATAGAGAGGGCACTGGCCTGCAGACTGAAGGGTCCCGGGTTCGATTCTGGTCAAGGACGATGTACCTTGGTTGTGGGCACATCCCCAGGAGGGGGTGTGCAGGAGGCGGCTGATGGATGTTTCTCTCTGATGTTTCTGACTTTTAAAAAATATATATTTTATTAATTTTTTTTTTTTTTACAGAGAGGAAAGGAGAGGGATAGAGAGTCGGACACATCAATGAGAGAGAGAAACATCCATCAGCTGCCTCCTGCACGCCCCCCCCCCCCACACTGGGGATGTGCCCGCAGCCAAGGTACATGCCCTTGACCTGAATGGAACCGGGGACCTTTCAGTCCACAGGCCGATGCTCTATCCGCTGAGCCAAACCGTTTAGGGCGAGGGCCAGCTCCTTGTAAATCACAGCAAAAACTCCAATCTGACAATATCAACCTTAGGAGAGAGGTTAAGGGCTCACTGCGCCACCGGCTTAAGGTACCGTACCTATTTACACATCCAGTGTTTTATCTGAGCTTCCGAACAACAGTCTGTTTGAAACAGAGAACCACGTGTGGGTCAGTGCAGGGGGATGGGATATTAAAAGGGCACGTGCCAGGGTTGCAGCTCGAGCCCCAGTGGGGGGCATTCGGGAGGCAGATGATCTATGATTCTCTTTCATCACTCATGTTTCTCTCACTCTCTCTCTCCCTCTCCTCTCCCTCCCTCTCTGAAATCAATATAAGTGTATTAAAAAAAAAAAGAAAGAAAGAAAGAAAGAATGGGTAAAATGGCCGAGACCGGTTTGGCTCAGTGGATAGAGCGTCGGACTGCGGACGGAAGGGTCCCGGATTCTATTCCGGCAAGGGCATGTACCTTGGCTGCGGGCACATCCCCAGTAGGGGGCGTGCAAGAGGCAGCTGATCGATGTCTCTCTCTCATTGATGTTTCTGACTTTCTATCCCTCTCCCTTCTGCTCTGTAAAAAATCAATAAAATATGTTAAAAAAAAAAAAGAATGGGTAAAATGGTTACAGATCACAGGCAGGTGCAGGGGGCACCTGGGACTCTTGTTTCTTCCCTCCACGGGGTTGTCAATTGTTCCATGACCATGGGCAGCTGCCCAATGGGGAGGGTGGGCCACGTGTCCGGGTCCTGGGGACAAGTCCCCAGCCCAGGATGCAATGTGCTTTCTTTTTTAATTAAAAAAAATTTTTTTTTAATTTTATTTCAGAGAGAAAGGGAGAGGGAAGAGGGACAGAATCATCAGTGATGAGAGAGGATCATGGATTGGCTGCCTCCTGCACGGCCCCAACTGGGGGATCGCATCCGCAACCCTGGCATGCGCCCCTGACCAGAACCGAACCCGGGACCCTTCAGTCCTCAGGTCAATGGTCTATCCAGGGCTGTGCTTTCTTTTTTCAATATATTTTTCAGAGACGAAGCAAGAAGGGGTAGAGAAATAGAGAGATAGAGATAGAGATAGATAGATAGAGAGAGAGAGAGAGAGAGAGAGAGAGAGAGAGAGAGAGAGAAAGAAACATTCAAGATGAGAGAGAATATGGATCAACTGCCCTCTTCATGCGCGCCCCCCCCCTCACCACCAGAGATCAAGCCTGGAACCTGGGCAGGTGCCTCGACCGGGGACTCGAACTCTCACCTCCTGGTTCCTACAAAGCTGGCCTTTCAAACCCTGAGACACACTGGGCAGGCAGATTGAGCGTTCTTTTCTTCAAATATATTTTGATTGATTTCAGAGAGGGGGGAGAGAGAGAGAGAGGAAAACATCAACGATGAGTGAGAATCAGGGATCCGCTGCCTCCTGCACACCCCAACACTGGGGATGTGCCCGCAATCGAGGCACATGCCCTTAACCTGAATCGAACCCGGGACCCTTCAGGCCGCAGGCCGAAGCTCTATCCACTGAACCACACCGGCCGAGGCCAGATAGTTCTTTCTTTCTTCTTTCTCTTCTTTCTTTCCTTCCTTTTTCTTCCTTCCTTCCTTTCATATATTTTATTGATTTTTTTTTTTAACAGAGAGGAAGAGAGAGGGATAGAGAGCTAGAAACATCCATCAGCTGCCTCCTGTACGCCCCCAACTAAGGATGTGTCCTTGACGGGAATCGAACCCGGGACCCTTCAGCCCGCAGGCCCACGCTCTATTATCCACTGAGCAACACCGGCCGGGCCTTCGGGGGCTTTCTTACCTCACCATAAACCCATGTCGGCGAGGCAGAGCATGATGGATATTTCTCACCATTATTCCTCATCACGAACAGCTCGAACCCAAAACACCGACTTCTGCCCCCGACAATACCCATAACCCCTTTCACCCGCGGGCCCCTCGGAGGCCACCACCCTCCTCGCTTCCCTCCACCTCCCACCTTCCTTCGGGGTTAGCGCGGGACCCGGGCTGCGGGGTTGCGCGGGGAGGGGGGACGCGACGAAGGGAGGCCGCTGGGGGGCGCGCGCTCACCTCCATCGGGCGCCCCGGCTTGGCCGCTGCTGCCGCCAGCGGACCCTGAGGGCGGGGCGGGGCGGGCACGGGCGACGGGCGGCTGGCGAGGAGGAGGCGGCTCCCTCTGTCCCGGGTCCTTCGTGGGCGATGGCGCGGAGCCGCATCCCCATCCTCCCGCCGGGATGGGGGACCGCCTTTCGCCGAGAAGTCTCATTCCCCTCACCTCAGGTCTGAAAGGATACCGTTACTGAGGGGAGAGAGGAAGCGGCTGTGCCCCGAGTAGAGGGCACCGGAAGTCCCGCCCCCACGGCGACTTGAAATCTCAAACGTCTGCCTACAGCTGATCTGTTATTGGCTCTGGTCGGGCCCGAGCCTTCTGGGTAATGTAGTTCGCAGGGTTCCACAGGCTGCAAGGAAGGATTTCTCCTGAATAGCCTACTAGAGAAGGTTTGCTATTTGTTGGAGGAATCCTGGGAAAGTAGTACGGTAAGAATCATTGGTCGGTTGCCTTCTGCATCCCCCACACCCGTGCAGTAAATGCATTTTGTAATAGTTTTTAAAATAGGGCAGCTTAGCCAAGACCGGTTTGGCTCAGTGAATAGAGTGTTGGGTTGCAGACTGAAAGGTCCCGGGTTCAATCCTGGTCAAGGGCATGTGCCTTGGCTGTGGGCACATCCCCAGTTGGAGGTGTGCAAGAGCCAGCTGATCGATTGTTTCTGACTTTCTATCTCTCTCCCTTCCTCTTTGTGAAAAATCAATAAAATATTTTTTAAAAAATAAAATAAAATAAAATAGGGCAGCTTAGCTCTGATGACCGGGCAACTCAAGTTTATTGGAGGGTCAACCCTATATACCAGGTTTGTGGGTTCAATTTCCAGGCTGGCTACATGCAAAAGGTAACCAATAAATGGATAAGTGGAATAGTAAAGTTGATCTATCTTTCTGTGTTAAATAAGCATTTTTAATTGGGGAAACCTTTGAAAAAAAACACAGCAGCTATGATTCTCTATGTTGGTGAGAGAGAGGAAGGTAGCAATCCAGAATGAGGTCGAGAGTGGGTGTCCTTTTCACTGTGATGATCAGGTGTTTTGTTTTTTTTGTCGTTCTTTTAAATATATTGTATTGATTTTGTTCTACAGGAAGGGAGAGGGATAGTTAGAAACACAGATGAGATACATCAATCAGCTGCCTCCCACACACCCCCTACTTGGGGATGTGCCTGCAACCAACGTGCATGCCCCTTGACCAGAATTGAACCCGGGACCCTTCGGTCCGCAGGCCGATCCTCGATCCGCTGAGCCAAACCAATTTAGGGCAGCAGTGTTTCTTCGGCAAACTGGTTAGTCAACAGAGCTCAATTTTTTTTTTTTTTTTAACTTAAACATCTTCTAACGCCACTTCTTCAAAATAGACTCATCCCAGTTGTGGCGTTTTGTGGAAGAGGTACACTCAAAGGGGCCAAAGAGCCACGTGTGATTCGCGAGCCGCAGCTTGCCGGCCACGGGACTAGACACGTTCAGTGTGTGAGGTGTTCCAGAGGACCAAGGAAGGAGTGCCATTCCTCCGTGAGCAGCTGGACGCACGGTGCTGGGACTCTGTCAGTTTACAAAAGGTGGTGGGCGGTGTGTGGAGGGGAGGGGGTGGGTAACTCTTAGGAACAGTTAAGAGGAACTCTAAACATGATGCTGATGCTAACGGTGAATCGGTGAATCGGGAAGCGGAGGCCGGATGCCCAAGTGCGGATCTCGCTTGGGTTTCTAGTCACAGACTATCAAGCCTCTCCACCCAGCAGCCAGTGGACAGAGAGCATCAGCCCACAGACTGAAGGGTCCCAGGTTCGGTTCCAAATCAAGGGCACGTGCCCGGGTCGTTGGTTCAATTCCCCAGGAAGGGGCATGCAGGCAGGAGGTCGCCGATTAATGCTTGTCTCTCATTACGGATGTTTGTTTTTTCTCTCCCTTCCTCTCTACAATCAATTAAAAATATTTTTTTTTTTTTAAGAAAAAAGAAAGAATACTGGGCCTCTCATCAGAGTCAGCGATCACTGTGGCTGTGGGTTGCGAGCGAGCACCAGGACCTGTGGTCTTTGTCGAGGTGGGGTGATTGGGAGTAGAGTCGCCAGTGAATGGATGTGGGTACTTTTGGGGGGGGGGGGGGGAAGGACATCGTGATGGTTTTAGGAAAGAAGGGACTATAGTAGGATAAAAGCATCTCTGTAATGATGGGAGTATGACATTAGAGACCATGGCCATTCATTTCTCCCTGGAGTGGGGCCTCCTGTGGGGTGAGGCTGAGGTTCGTGGACTGTGATGGGAAGCCGGAGAACTTTGCATTGACGGCGTCCGTGAGTAACACCCTCGCATCCCTCCTCGTACCCTGAGCTTGTCTGTCTCCGTCCTCCCTCCCGCCCCAAAGTCATTGCTGTCAACCCACAGCTGGACCATAGCTAAAGTCCACTTTCCTAGCATGTGTGCTGAGGGGGGACCAGTGCTGAGGGGGGATCATTGCTGAGCCATGTGCACGGCGCCCAGAAGATCTCTCTCACCCTCCAACCGAAATGTCACAGGTTCAATTTCTGGTCAAGGGTAATGTACGTTAAGTTTGCAGGTTCTATCTCCAGCCCTGGCTTGGGGTACTTGAGGGAGGCAACCAATCCACATGTCTCCTATCACACTGATGTTTCTTTCTTTTTTTAAAAAATATATTTTATTGATTTTTTTACAGAGTCAAAGGGAGAGGGATAGAAAGTCAGAAACATCCATGAGAGAGAAACATCGATCAGCTGCCTCTTGCACGCCCCCTACTGGGGATGCGCCCGCAGCCAAGGCACATGCCCTCGACCGGAATCGAACCCGGGACCCTTCAGTCCGCAGTCCGACGCTCTATCCACTGAGCCAAACCGGTCTCCGCACACTGATGTTTCTCTTTCACCTCCCTCTCACAAATTCCTTCCAGGGTCTCTTAAAAACCAATGGAAAAAACAACCTCGGGTGAGGATTAACAATAAGACAAAGTATATGGTATACGTTTCCAACACATTGTGCACAGCACGAAATGTTTGAAAAAATAATGAAGAGGCCAGGCTGGGGAGTTCAGTTGGTTGGAGCCTCGTCGCAACTCGCCAAGGTTGAGGGTTCAATCCCCAGGTAAGGGCACATACAAGAATAGACCAATGAACGCATAAAGACGTGGAAGATGCCATAGCCATTGTAGTCCGTTGGTCTGGCGACCTCCTATGCGATCAAATATTTGCACAGTAGATTCCAGGAGGCAGTTAACTGGCGTATCCCTCTCACAGTGATGTTTTTCCCCCTCTCTCTAAAATCAATAACATATATTTTTTATTTTTTAAATATATTTTATTGATTTTTTTTACAGAGCAGAAGGGAGAGGGATAGAAAGTCAGAAACGTCAATGAGAGAGAAACATTGATCAGCCGCCTCTTGCACGCCCCCCGCTGGGGATGTGCCCGCAGCCAAGGCACATGCCCTCGACCGGAATCGAACCCGGGACCCTCCAGTCCGCAGTCCGACGCTCCATCCACTGAGCCAAACCGGTCTCGGCAATAACATATATATATATATATTTTTTTTTTAATGGAAATGACCCAAATGTCCATAAAGAGATGAATGGATAAACTCATTGTGGTACATCCATAGCTGGGGGAGGGTGCAGAAAAGTTGAGGGAATTATATTATATTCACTGAGCCAAACCCGTTTCGGCGAGGTCATTATATTATAGATGAATCAGTGATACTACAACATAAAGGAAACCAGAAGAAAAAAAAAGTAAACATTCAATGATTGCCATCATATAAATTATAGAACATACCAAGGTATCTCTATTAAAGGGAAGGAAACCAAATTATTTGGAGGGCTGTGAAGAGGAGGGAGAGGTTATAAAAGGACATAAGCCCAAAATACACGGACGAATCAAATCATTACCGTAGTAGCAGTGATGCTTCACACGCATGTCAGGATTTATCAAATACAATTTACATAAATGTAGTTTATTACATGTAAATTATACCTTATTGAAGTATTTAAAAATTTCTGTATTAATAGAGTTAATGCCCTGCCGGTGTGGCCCAGTGGTGGAGTACAGACCTATGAATCAGGACGTAGGGGTTTGATTCCCCGATCAGGACACATGATCGAGCTGTGGACTCGTCCCCAGTGTGAAGCGTGCAGGAGGCAGCCAACGGATTCCCTCTCATCGTTGATGTTTCTATCTTCCTCTCCCTTCCTCTCTGAAATCAATTAAAAAAATATTTTTTTTTTAAAAAAGAAATAGGTGCCGAGACCGGTGTGGCTCAGTGGATAGAGCGTCGGACTGCGGACGGAAGGGTCCCGGGTTCGATTCCGGTCAAGGGCATGTACCTTGGCTGTGGGCACATCCCCAGCGGGGGGGGGGGGGGGGGGGCCGTGCAAGAGGCAGCTGATCGATGTCTCTCATCGATGTTTCTGACTTTCTATCCCTCTCTCTTCCTCTCTGTGAAAAATCAATAAAATATATTTTAAAAAAAAGAAAAAAGAAATAGGCTTGGCAATCTTACCATATTTCTCCTGTTGCCATCTGAGGGTCAGTATGGCCTCAGTGGGGAAAAAAATATTGGCTGTTTATAAAGGACATTTCTATTTCACTCAATAGTAGTGCTGGCTGGTTTACAAAGAGCCACATCCCTGGACCACTTTAACGTTACAACGGCCTTGAGGTGATCATTGCTACAGGCATACGCAGAACTCTTATTTTCGCCCTAGCAGGGTTCCCCTATCTCAGCTGGACTCCTCCCCAGCCCAACCCCCCCCCAGTTGGGAGCACATGAAAGAGGCAACCAAAACAACGTGTTTCTCCGACATCTGTACGTCTGACTTTTCCTCTCTCTCTCTCTTCCATTCTGAAAGCCAATGGAGCCGAAACCGGTTTGGCTCAGTGGATAGAGCCGTCGGCCTTCGGACTGAAGGGACCCTGGGCTCGATTCCGATCGAGGGCATGTACCTTGGTTGCAGGCACATCCCCAGTAAGGGGTGTGCAGGAGGCAGCTGATGGATGTTTCTAAACTCTCTATCCCTCTTTCCTTCCTCTCTGTAAAAAAAAATAATAATAAGCCGAGACCGGTTTGGCTCAGTGGATAGAGCGTCGGACTGCGGACTGAAGGGTCCCGGGTTCGATTCCGGTCGAGGGCATGTGCCTTGGCTGCGGGCACATCCCCAGCAGGGGGCGTGCAGGAGGCAGCTGATGGATGTCTCTCTCTCATCGATGTTTCTGACTTTCTATCCCTCTCCCTTCTGCTCTGTAAAAAATCAATAAAATATATTTTAAAAAATAATAATAATAAAATATATTTTAAAAAAATAAATAAAAGTCAATAGGAAAATATCCACGGGTAAGAATTTAAAAAAAAAAAAAAGTTCACCATTTACACTTAGAGAAGGTGAAATCTGTGTACAAAACATCCCACCCAGCTTACAGGTCACCCAAAACGAAAGAGAACTTATATACCATACAGGCATACACAGTATTGTGCAAAGAAACCAAAGCCCTCTAGCCACACAGCCCTCTAGCCAGACTCATGTGATATTCTCCGAGCCAACAGTGGGTCGGGTTCCTGCCCAAGTGTTGAGAGCCAGAACAAAGAACAGCAAGGGCTGTGGATGGTCCCTAACAGTCAGCAGTCACAATCCACACCTGCTATCGGCCGCCATCACATGGCGGGAACTCAGAACTTCCCCACCCCCTGCAACCGCTGCGATGGCCAGCCAATCGGATTGAGACACATCCCTCTTCGCGCCCCTACCCCACACCCTCACCTCCTCCCCTTCTGAGAGCATATATAAAGAACAACCATAAATAAAATGTTGAGGCTTGATCAGAACACTATTTGTCTTGCCTCCCTTCTTCGTGTCCCTGTCTGTTTTCCATTCCCTTAGGTGCGTCCCCTTGTTGTCCCTGTTGAATGACCCCGCGGGCCGGGGCATAACTGGCGCCCAACGTGGGGCACGAGGGTTGGCGCCCCCGGGGAACATCTGCACGCCCGACCGGCCGGACCCCCTCCTGAACCGCAGCCGCTGTCGCCACAGATTGCTGCGAGTGAAGGTTCGTCCTTTGATCTCCGCCGAGAACTGAGTATGATCTTGGTCTCGATTTTTGCAGATGAATTTACAGACAGACTACCAGGTATAATTACCCTTTTGAAAGTTGTTCGTCTCAATTAAGGAGGTTTTAGCCCTTCCCAGATACAATATCTATCCTCTAGTCCGCTAATAAGCACCCGACTCGTCAACCCGGGAAGAATTAAAGGTACCTCGGTCTGACTACACGGAACTCTGAATCCGCCTTGAGGAACAGCTGTTCGCGATTGATCTCTCTGTCACGTCTCTCGCAAACCCTGAGATTACTATAAACCATTGGTCGTTCACCGTAAGGGCACACCTAAAGGGGGGTCGGCCGCCCAAAGGCAAGACCGGAGGGCCGAGTGCCGACCTCCCTGTCCGAACGGGTCCGAGCGGGCGGATTATACCTGCCGACTGTTTACGTAAGCAGGGGCCTTCCCGGGCAAACAGAGACCTCTAACAGACACATTAATCCGGACGCCTAGTAGTCTTGGCGGACCTGGTACGAGGGTTATACGTCCCAGAGGCTTACGTGGAAGAGGATACTTAATAAAAATAACAAAAATGGGCTCCTCTCTTAGTTCTCACGAACTTTTTCTAAAGGACCTTAAAGAATCCCTCAGGACACGAGGAGTAAGAGTAGAGAAAAAAGATCTCAGACAGTTTTCCTCATTTATTCAGGATACATGCCCCTGGTTCCCACTAGAGGGCACCATCGATCATAAACGATGGCAGAGAGTAGGCGACGCCCTCCAAGATTATTATCGAGTTTTCGGTCCCGAAAAGGTCCCCGTCACTACATTTTCCTATTGGAACCTTATTAATGATCTCCTTAAAATCCATCCCCAAGACCCAGACATAAAAGGCGTAATAAAAACTGGGGAGGCAGCCTTAAGGGAAGCTTCCCGCCCCCCATCAACCTGTCCATCTGTCACTAGAGATATACCAAAACACCCGTCTCAGAAAAATATACGAAAAGGGGGAGAGGCAACCTATTGAGAAACCCCCCCAAAACGTCCAGATTCCAAAAATCTATCCCTCCTTAAAGGTTACAAATGACAATCCATTCAATGACAATCTGTCCCCCGAGGATCAGGAGACCCTTGACGATCAAGCCGCTCGTCACCATGACGGTGAGGACCCTTGGGGTCTCACAGCCCCCGCTCTTCAAGAGCATTACAAACCTAAACCTCAACAGCATTACGAAACACATACAAATTATAAGCCCCCCCCATATGCCTCCCCAATACACTGTCCCCCTCCCTTCCGCCCCACAGCTCCTAATTCTGACCCAAATTCGCCTTTTAACACTGACCCTTTCAGACAAGCCAAGGTCTCCCTTACCCGAGACATATCTTCTTTAAGAGAAATTCTTAAACAAAAACAAGAACATCTTCAGCTTATTAAAGAAGTCAAAGCCCTCGAGGCAGAGCTTCTCACTCTATCCACTAGTTCAGAATCGCCCAAGGTTATTCCAAAGAAACAAAAATCCAAAACCACCCTCCATGCTTTCCCCGTCACCCGCAGTCAGGCCCCCCCCCCCCCTATTGTAGAATCAGAAGAAAACCCTAACTCCCAAGCTCAAAATCAAGACCCGGACTCAGACCAGGAAGCATCGGACATCGAAGACCCCAACCCTAGCCAGAGTGATACATCTGAACAAAAATACCGCCGCCTTAATCTTAAACATCTAAAAGATCTTAAGGCTGCCGTCAGTAACTATGGCCCTACAGCCCCCTTCACCATCGCCCTTCTTGAAAGCTTAAGTGACAAATGGCTCACGCCCAATGATTGGCTATCCTTAGCTCGGGCCACACTTTCCGGGGGTGACTATGTTCTCTGGCGTACAGACTTTGTTGAAAATTGCCGAGACAGCCCTACGAAATAAGGAAGATAGAAACTCCCGTTCATGGACTAGAGATAAACTCCTTGGTAAACCCCCCTATGAAACAAATGAAATCCAGGCCAAATTTCCCCCTGGTTTACTAGCCCAAATCCAAATTGCCGGTCTCAAAGCCTGGCGCCGCCTGCCCCCCAAGGATTCCGCCACCACCTCCCTTGCTAAGGTTCGCCAAGGGGCTGACGAGCCCTACAGCGACTTTATCAGCCGCCTTACAGATGCCGCCGTGAGATTAGTAGGGGAAGGTGAAACTGAAAGTACTTTTGTAAAACATCTCGCATATGAAAATGCCAACCCCGTCTGTCAAGAGACCATAAGACCTCATCGATGTGGCAGTCTCTCTGACTACATAAAACTCTGCGCTGGGATAGGTACTTCCCGTGCCATTGGACTAGCCATAGGAGCGGCCCTAGAAAATTACACCCAAAAGCCGTCAAACACCCCACAAAAAACCTGCTTTAACTGTAAACAACCAGGACTCTTCGCAAAAGGTTGCCCCAATACTAAGCAACCACGGGCTCCTCCCAAGACCCCTTGCCCTCGATGCCGACGCGGCCTTCATTGGGCGAACGAATGCCACTCTAAAACAGATATCGAAGGTAAAACCCTTCCACCCCGACAGGGAAACTTCTTAAGGGGCCAGCCCCTGGCCCCGAACTCGGTACCGAACCAAGGGGCCATCCGGTTCGTCCCACAGCAGACCCCTCCCGCCCAGACATCAGCTCCCTCTGCCGTCCCACCCCAGGAAGCGCAGGACTGGACCTCTGTGCCGCCTCCGATACTATATTAATTCCAGACCAGGGCATTCAACTTATCTCTCCGGAGGCTTTCGGACCCCTGCCTCCGGAGACGTTCGGTCTAATCTTAGGACGCGGTAGTTCCTCATTAGCCGGCCTCCAAGTTATCCCAGGGGTCATTGACAACGATTACACAGGACAAATCACCATTCTTGCTTCAGCCCTCTCGGGGCCCATATCCATTTCAAAAGGTCAAAGAATAGCACAACTTATCCTACTCCCCCTAAACTCCACTAACAAAGGTAACATTCGACACCCACGGTTAGATTCTGCCTTTGGCTCTTCCGATGCCTATTGGGTTCAACAAATTACTCCTGAAAGGCCATTACTTACTCTTAAATTAGACGGTAAATCCTTTGAAGGTTTAATAGATACTGGGGCCGACGCCATGGTAATATCAGCCCGATACTGGCCCCCCCGGTTGGCCCTACGAAGCCTCTATAACACATCTTTTTTTTTTTTTTTTTAAATATATTTTATTGATTTTTTTTACAGAGAGGAAGGGAGAGAGAGGGATAGAAAGTCAGAAACATCGATGAGAGAGAAACATCGATCAGCTGCCTCTTGCACACCCCCTACTGGAGATGTGCCCGCAGCCAAGGTACATGCCCTTGACCGGAATCGAACCCAGGACCTTTCAGTCCAAAGGCCGATGCTCTACCACTGAGCCAAACCGGTCTCGGCTCTATAACACATCTTAAAGACATCGGTCAGTCTTCCAATCCAAAACAGAGTGCAAAAATCCTAACCTGGGAGGATCCTGAAGGAAATTCTGGACAGGTCCAACCTTACATTGTCCCTGGACTTCCCGTCAACCTCTGGGGTCGAGATATCCTCTCTCAATTAAAACTCATTATGTGTAGCCCCAATGAAACAGTTACTCAGCAAATGCTTAATCAAGGCTTTTTACCAGGACAAGGATTAGGAAGGAATAATCAAGGCATCAAACAACCCCTTTCTATTATACCCAAAAATGACCGATTAGGATTAGGAAATCAAAATTTTCCATGACGGTCATTGACCTTCCTGTACCCCACGCGGATAAGATTAAATGGAAATCTGATTCTCCTGTGTGGGTAGATCAATGGCCATTAACTAATGAAAAACTCACCGCTGCCTCAAAGTTAGTACAGGAACAACTGGCGGCTGGACACTTAGAACCTACTACCTCTCCATGGAATACTCCAATATTCATAATCAAAAAGAAATCTGGGTCTTGGCGTATCCTACAAGACCTTAGAGAAATTAATAAAACCATGTTCACAATGGGGGCACTTCAACCAGGCCTCCCCTCGCCTATTGCCATTCCAAAAAATCATTTTAAAATCATTATAGATTTAAAAGATTGCTTTTTCACAATCCCTCTCCACCCCTTGGACAAGGAACGCTTCGCATTTAGCCTTCCAGTTACTAACTTCAAAGGCCCTATGCAACGCTATCAATGGAAGGTTCTCCCTCAGGGCATGGCAAACAGCCCCACCTTGTGTCAAAAATTTGTCGCGCAAACGGTAGACCCCCTCAGACCTCGTTGGCCCTCTATTTATATCATCCACTATATGGATGATATCTTACTAGCAGGAGCTACCCCCTCCGAGGTTCTAAAATGCAGTCAAGAGTTAAACCAAAGACTTTCTTTCCTTGGCCTACAGATCGCTCCTAACAAAATTCAGCTAAAAGACCCTTACTATTATCTAGGATTTGAATTAAACTCACAAAAAATTCACCACTCAAAAATTCAACTCAAAACATCCCATCTACAAACCCTCAACGATTTTCAAAAATTCTTAGGTGACATTAACTGGCTTAGACCTTATCTTAAATTAACCACAGAGGAACTCAAACCCCTTTTTGAAATACTACAGGGAGACCCTAATCCGTTATCTCCACGTTATCTCTCCCCTGCCGCAAAAGAATCACTCCAAATTATCGAATCAGCCATTAGACAACAACAAATAACCTTTATCTCTTATAATAAACCCCTCCTACTTATCATCTGCCCGACGCCCCATACACCTACAGGAGTTTTATGGCAAAACAATCCCCTTCTATGGATTCACTTACCTACCTCTCCGTCTAAAGTCCTTACTACCTACCCTCAACTAATCACCAAACTTATAAAATTAGGCAGAGAAAAGACCCGCCAATATTTTGGCAAGGACCCTGATCAGATCACTCTCCCTTACACTAAAGAACAAATCAACTGGCTATCGCAAAATGAAGATGACTGGGCCATAGCCCTATCATCCTTTCCAGGAACTATTAACAATCACTATCCTCCTAATAAACTTATCCAGTTCGCCCGGCTACACCCTTTTATCTTCCCTAAAGTCACCTCAAATACACCCTTACAAAATGCTTCTTTAGTTTTTTCTGATGGCTCATCCTCCGGTGTGGCAGCTTATGTTATAGATTCTCAATGCTACAGCATCAAATCCCCGTTCAAGTCTGCACAACTTGTAGAACTTTTCGCCATATTAGAGGTATTTAAAACCTTAAGCAATATCCCTTTTAACCTCTACACCGACAGTGCCTATATTGCATTCTCAATACCACTACTCGAAACAGTTCCTCATATTAAACCCTCCACTAACGCCGTCCCCCTTTTTCATAAACTCCAGTCCCTTATTCTACAAAGACAGAAGCCATTCTACATCGGGCACCTAAGGGCTCATTCCGACCTTCCTGGCCCCCTGTCCCGAGGTAATTCTCTTGCGGATGCAAACAACCGTTTAATCTACTCCCTTACTACTGATCCAGTAACCAAGGCCAAAAATTATCATGCCCTCCATCACCTCAATGCCCATACACTCCGTCTTCTATTCAAAATTACCAGAGAACAGGCCAGACAGATTGTCAAAGATTGTCCAGGATGTCTTATTCACTTACCGCTTCCCCACTCAGGAGTCAATCCAAGAGGCCTGCTCCCTAATGAAATTTGGCAAATGGACGTTACTCATATCCCCGAATTTGGTAATCTTAAATATATCCATGTAATTATTGATACATTCAGTGGATTCATCTTCGCCACTCTCCATAGTGGCGAAGCCTCTAAAGACATTATAGCACATACCCTCCAATGCATTACTACTATAGGTAAACCTCAAAAAATTAAAACGGACAACGGACCTGGATATACCTCTCAAGCATTCCAAAACTTTGTCATCACTTCCAAATCAAACATATTACTGGAATTCCCTATAACCCTCAAGGACAAGGAATAATAGAAAGGGCCCATCAAACCCTCAAAAGTCCCATAACTAAACTCAAGACAACTAACATCTATCCCACTAAGGGCTCCCCTCGCAATATCCTTAATCATGCTCTATTTACCCTAAACTTTTTACAACTAGACATAAACGGTAAATCTGCTACAGATCGCCTCTGGCATCAAGAAACAAAAGATCAATACGCCAAAGTTATGTGGAAAGATCCACTCACCCCCAAATGGCAGGGTCCAGACCCAATCCTCATTTGGGGACGAGGATCCGCTTGTATATATG
The DNA here is from genome assembly GCA_027563665.1 of Antrozous pallidus. Taxonomy (NCBI): domain Eukaryota; kingdom Metazoa; phylum Chordata; class Mammalia; order Chiroptera; family Vespertilionidae; genus Antrozous; species Antrozous pallidus. The sequence continues at coordinate 589,314 of CM050525.1, read as the reverse complement.
ACACACAAGAAGGAGGACCACGATGGATACCTGAACGTCTTATAAGACCTATTAACGCCCCCCAAAAGAAAATAACCCAATTATCAGGGAAACCATCCCTGAGATAAAAAAATATTTTTTCTCCCACAGGCCATGCACAAGGTCATCGAGCTCCTATTTCGGATCCCGCTGCCCCTGGGCCGCTGCGGCTTTGGAGACCCTCGTCGCGTGAAGCTCAAGATGTATGGTAACCCCTGCGATTGCAAAGGGGGTTCCAAAGCCACCACCCCCCTGTCATACGAATACACAAATAGCATTGACTGTGAGTCCAAAACTGCTTATTTTATAGTAAAACAGCAGAACACAGGGGGATATAATGCACAATGGGAATGCGTCCCTAAGCCCAAACCAATTCCCCCAGTCAATGGACGACCAGGGCCCTGCCCTACAGGTTGTCAGGAAACAATAGCACTCCACTCAAACTGCTACAGTTCTTACCAACAATGTACACTAGGGGAAAAAAACTTTCTTAACGGCCATTCTTGATAGAACACAGCTGGGAACTATGGGAGGCTCCTGGGATCACAGCAGTAAGTTTGATAGTAACTACGCCCAGGCCCCATGCTCAGGAACGGTTGGCGAGCCTGTCTGCTGGCCACCGCATGCAGCACCAATCCATATATCAGATGGTGGAGGACCCACAGACAGGGTAAGAGAGCACGAGGTCAAACAAAAGATCGAGGAAATAATCAAGCTTAAATACCCTCCCATCCAATATCATCCACTAGCGCTTCCCAAATCACGCTATTTAGATATCGATCCCCAGACTACTAATATCTTAGAAGCCACTCTTATAGCCCTAAACTTCTCTAACCCTGAGCTTGCCAAAGACTGCTGGTTATGCATGACCATGGGAACACCCATGCCCACTGCGATTCTAGTCCAGAACTCTTCCCTCGCAGAGAATTGTACCCTTAATATCCCCTTCAGGGTTCAACCCGTCGGCTTCGAATCGCCCGCCTGTTTTCAAGGGCCAGCCCAGAACGATAGCTACGATATAGACTTAGGAATTACAGCCTTTTCTAACTGCTCCACTATCACCAACCACTCTAAGCCCCTGTGTCCCGCCCATGGACAAGTTTTCCTTTGTGGAAACAACCTAGCGTATACGGCGCTCCCCACCAACTGGACCGGGTTATGTGTACAAGCTTCCATTCTTCCAGACATCTCTATCATTCCAGGTGATGAGCCTGTCCCTTTACCCGTTTTAGATACTATTGCTGGGCGCAGCAAACGTGCTGTTCAGTTTATCCCCCTCCTTGTTGGACTAGGTATCTCGAGTGCTATAGCCTCCGGCACTACTGGACTTGGGGTTGCGATACATTCCTATCACGAACTATCCAATCAGCTTATTGACGATGTCCAGGCCCTAGCAGGAACCATTAATGATTTACAAGACCAGATTGACTCCTTAGCAGAGGTAGTCCTACAAAATAGAAGAGGCCTAGATTTATTAACAGCAGAGCAGGGAGGGATCTGCTTGGCTCTACAGGAAAAATGCTGCTTCTACGCCAACAAGTCTGGCGTTGTCCGGGACAAGATCAAAAAACTTCAAGAAGACCTCATCAAAAGACGATGGGAGCTGTTTGAAAACCCGCTCTGGAGTGGACTCAACGGACTTCTCCCCTACCTCCTCCCCATCCTTGGTCCCCTCGTAGGCTTCCTCTTTATCCTCACATTCGGCCCCTGGGCATTCAGGACCATAACTTCATTAGTTAAACAGCAAGTAGAATCTGCCCTGGCCCGACCCATTCAAATACATTACCAGCGCTTAGAACTGACCGACCCAGAGGACCACAACCCCGAACGCTATCAGCCCCAGACTGGCTCTCTCCCCACGGGGACAGCATCTTAACCAGAGGGATGCTAACCTTTGCTTACAAGCTAAGTAATAGTTTGGGCACCGGACTGAGTGTAAAGCCAAAGGCATTGCAAGGGAAGCTTAGACAGAAAGCTCCTCTGGATTTCCCTGAGAGCACACCTGGTTTGCATAGAGGTTGACATCGAAATTTAAATCTATGGCTCTACCTCTCCTCCCCAAAAGATGTCAAGAGCCACAGGGTGGACCTACAAAGTCCACGGGAGGAATCAGGTCACTGCCTCCTCAGCCGGTCAAGGCCCGCCCCTTTAAAAAGAAGAAGGGAGGAGATGTTGAGAGCCAGAACAAAGAACAGCAAGGGCTGTGGATGGTCCCTAACGGTCAGCAGTCACAATCCACACCTGCTATCGGCCGCCATCACATGGCGGGAACTCAGAACTTCCCCACCCCCTGCAACCGCTGCGATGGCCAGCCAATCGGATTGAGACACATCCCTCTTCGCGCCCCTGCCCCACACCCTCACCTCCTCCCCTTCTGAGAGCATATATAAAGAACAACCATAAATAAAATGTTGAGGCTTGATCAGAACACTTTGTCTTGCCTCCCTTCTTCGTGTCCCTGTTCTGTTCTCCATTCCCTTAGGTGCGTCCCCTTGTTGTCCCTGTTGAATGACCCCGCAGGCCGGGGCACCCAAGGTGAACTCCACAGAGCTCAGGTGACTCCCCAATTTTCACCACCATGTGAGAGAACAGAGGCCAGCTGGCCTGAGCACATGAGGCTGGTAATGCACAGGTGGTTAACCTACACATTCCCTTACACATTGGAGGTATTTACCCAGCATGAACTTCACACTGTATAATAAGGTAAATACTTGTGGGGAAAATGTCTCACATTCGCTGCACTCATAATGCCATTTCCTGGGCGAACCCTCTGGAAGGTGAGTGTTAAAGCTATGGGTAAAGTATTTCTCATATATGCTACACCATAGATCCCACATCCTACATGTTATCTTAGACAGTAACACACTCCATAAATACATTTCATACATTCACCATCCTCATAGGACCTTTTTTCCTGTATGAAGACTCGGTTATTAGGAAAGGTTAAGAATTACCCTGACCCAGTGGTCTGCAAACTGCGGCTCTGATGACTAATGAGTTTGCTGACCACTGGGATAGGGGCTTAAAACACAAGGAACAACAGCCTGTAATTACTGGAATCGGAGGAGTCTAGGTCAGTGGTCGGCAAACTCAATTCGTCAACAGAGCGGCAAACTGCGGCTCGAGAGCCGCATGTAGTTCACAAGCCACAGTCTGTCGGCCACTGCCCTAACCAGATAGAGCATTGGCCCGGGGACTGAAGGGCCCGGGTTCGATTCTGGTCAAGGGTTGAGTGCTTCAGTTGCACGCTCCTCCCCGGCTTGGCCTGGTCAGGGCTCATGCAGAAAGCAACCAACTGAAGTGATTCTCTCACATTGGTATTTCTGTCTTTCCCTCTGTCTAAAAAAATCAATGGAAAAATATCCTCCGGTGAAGATAAAAAAAAAAAAAAAAGGTAAAAGTTACGGCTAAAAACTTTCCCCCGTTTTTAGAATGAAACACCTACCTCCAGTGTGAATGCTCCAGCATTAATTGGACTAGAAACTATCCTTAAAGTTTTTTGTTTTTAATATATTTTATTGATTTTTCACAGAGAGGAAAGGAGAGGGATAGAAAGTCAGAAACATCGATGAGAGAGAGACATCGATCAGCTGCCTCTTGCACGAACCCCTACTGGGGATGTGCCCGCAACCAAGGTACATGCCCTTGACCGGAATCGAACCTGGGACCTTTCAGTCTGCAGGCCGACGCTCTATCCACTGAGCCAAACCGGTTCGGCTATCCTTAAAAGTTTTTGTAACGTTCACTGATTCACTGCGATCATAAGGCCCTTATTTTGTGTGAACCCTCTGGTGCACAAGAAGATGGTGTCTCTGCATAAAAGACTTCCCACATTCACGGCACACACAAGGCCTTTCTCCTGTGTGAGTTCTTTGATGGCGAATGAGTGTCGACTTCCTGAGGAAAGATTTCCTACATTCGCCACACTCGTGAGGTCTTAACCGTGTGTGAAGACTCTGATGATAACGCAGGCCAGAGCTCGATGAAAAAGACTTCCCACATTCTCCACATTGATGAGGTTTCTCTCCGGTGTGAACTCTCCAGTGTTGAAGGAGGTGAGAATTTGCTCTGAACAGTTTCCCGCATTTAGTGCATTCGTAAGGTTTTTTGTTTGCGTGAAGTCTCCTGTGATCACGGAGGGTGTAACGAGAGGTAAAAGACTTACCACACTCACAGCACTCACAGGGCCCTTCTCCAGTGTGCACTACTCGATGATAACGAAGCTTCCGCTGAGTAGTGAAAGATATGCCACAGACAGTGCACTCATAAGGTTTTTCTCCCGTATGAGCCCTCTGATGATCGCTAAGGCTGAAACCAGACGCGAAAGATTTCCCACATTCATCGCACTGATGCCTTTCTCCTGTGTGAACCCTCTGGTGTGTATGAAGGTGGTATCTTCGGGAAAAGGATCTCCCGCAGTCACCACACCCGTAGGGTCTCTCTCCCGTGTGCGCTCTCTGATGAGCACGGAGGTTGGAACTCGATAAGAAAGATTTCCCGCAATCGGTGCACTGATTAGGCCTCTCTCCAGTGTGAACTTTCTTATGATAGTTGAAAGCGGAGCTCGAGGTAAAACATTTCCCACATTCCCTACACTGGTAAGGCCTTTCTCCTGTGTGGACTCTCTGATGTTGAGCAAGGTTGAACTTTGAACAGTAAGATTTACCACATTCACCGCACCGGTGAGGCGTCTGACCCCCATGAACTCTCTGGTGTACGAGGAGGTGCTGTCTTAGGATAAACGATTTCCCACATTCACTGCACCGGTGAGGTCTCTCTTTTGTGTGAACTCTCTGATGATTACTGAGGTTGTAACCGGACGAAAAAGATTTCCCACATTCACTGCACCGATAAGGCCTTTCTCCCGTGTGAATTCTCTGGTGTGCGAGGAAGTGATGTCTCCGGAGAAAGGATTTACCACATTCACTGCACTGGTAAGGCCTTTCTCCTGTGTGTGCTCTCTGATGAACGCCGAGGTAGGAACCACACAAGAAAGATTTCCCACACTCACTACACTGATACGGCCTTTGTCCGGAGTGAACTCTCAGATGATAACTGAGGCCGGCGCGAGAGACAAAAGCTCTCCCGCATTCTCGACACTCGTAAGAATGTCTTCCGCCGTGAACCTTCTGATGTTGAGTGAGGCGGGACCGTTGGCTGAAGGATTTCCAACATTCGCTGCACTCGTAAGGCCTTTCTCCCGTGTGAACTCTCTGGTGCAGAATGAGCACGGAAATACCGGCAAAGGACCTCCGACATTTACCGCACCGAAAAGGCCTTTCTCCCGTGTGCACCCTCCGGTGCAGAGTGAGGACAGTTCTCCCGGTGAAAGATCTCCCACACTCCCGGCACTCGTGGGGCCTTTCCCCAGTGTGAGCTCTCCGGTGCAGAGTGAGGTAACACTTCCTCCTGAAGGACCTCCCGCATTGCGTGCACTCGTAACGCCTTTCCCCGGAGGGAAGCGTCCGCTGTCGGACGAGGACGGAGCTCCGGCTGAAAGGTGGAGCACACTCGCGGCACAGGTCACGTCGTTTCCCAGCGTGACTTCTCCGGGGACGAACGAGGACGGGTCTCGGGCGAAAGGGCTTCCCACAGCTGCCGCACGTGGACTGCCCCGGCTCGCAGTGAAATCTTCGATGCTGACCGAGGGTTGAGGTCCGCCTGAAAGACTGGCCACATTGGACACACACGTGAAGGCGTTTAGTGGTATGCGCTCTCCGATGAACAGTGAATGAAGACTGATCCCTGAATGTTTTCCCACATTCACGGGGCATAAAACAACGTCTTCCAGCGTAAAAATCTTTGCCTTGAACACGCGCGTGCCTCAGGCTGAAGGCTTTCTGACATTCTCCACAGGTGAAACGAGCTTCTGTCTCCTTCCCGTGTGTTTGGAGGTCTGCACCCAGACAAAATTCTTCCATACACGCCCCGCACCTGACCACGTTCTGGCTGTGTGGGGTTCCTTGGTGCTCAGCCAAATGGAGCATGTCTCTCAAGGCTAGACCACAGCTCTCGCAGGGGTGGGCCTTGTGGGAAGACAGGGCTGCCTGGGAGGGGCTGGGCGGTGCCGCTCCTGCAGAAACACGCTTTTCACAGAGAGCTCCTGCACCCTCTGCTCCACAGCAGCGACCTAAACACGAATGAGTAAGTGCTGGTGAAGGACAAGTTGACTTTGAAGACGGAGCAACACAATCACAAATGTGCATCCATCACATTCAGAAATTACGTCGATAGGCTTGCTTTTTAACAAAAAGGGCTTAAAACCTGGTGGGGGAAGTTGCTATCAGGCATCTTCTAAGGTGAAAGAATGGGAGCCGACTCACCAGACAAAGGATACAAGAATAGGGTGTAACCCAAAAAAGACAGGTTATGTTCAAATTTAGATTCATTCACATCCATTATAGCTATTTTTTTTGGTCAGATGGGCAAAAAACATAGTTGTTTTGCTGTGCCTCGGAATTTCTGTAATTAGTTTATGTGTGGCATGAGATGGAAAAGATTGAAAATCCCTAGATTGCCCTAGCTGGGTTGGCTCAGTGGATAAAGCGTAAACCTATAGCCTGAAGAGTCCTGGGTTCTATTGTGTTCAAGGATTGTGGGCTCAATTCCCAGTGGGGGTGGGGGGTGGGGGTGGGGAGTGCAGGAGGCAGCATGTGAATAATTCTCTCTTTATCACTGACATTTCTACCTCTCTCTCCCTCCCCTTTACTCTCTGAAATAAATACAAATATATTTAAAAAAAAATAAAAAGAATTATCACTGGATTAATACAAGGCCGTGGAAGGAGATCAAACAC
>CM050525.1:562500-577500 GCA_027563665.1 Antrozous pallidus | reverse complement strand
TCAACTGCCTCCTACACACCCCCTTATTGGGAATGTGCCCGAAACCAAGGCACATGCCTCTGACCGAAATCGAACCCGGGACCCTTCAGTCTGCAGGCCGAAGCTCTATCCACTGAGCCAAACCGGTTTTGGCTTATTTATATTTTTTACAGAGAGGGAGAGGATAGAGTTAGAAACACAGATTCGGCTGCCTTCTGCACACCCCCCTATTAGGAATGTGCCCGCAACCAAGGCACACGCCTCTGACGGGAATCGAACCCTGGACTCTTCAAGTCCGCAGGCCGACGTTCTACCCACTGATCAAATTGGTTAGGGCGAACAGATATTTTAGGCTCAAGTGAACCTCAGGGGACTGCTAGAAGATAAAACTGCATGAGATACTGTCCAGCAGGAATGGCTCAGTGGGTGTGTGAACCAGTAGCTAATGGTTTGATTCCCAGTCAGGGTTAGTTACCTGCTTCATCCCCAATAGGGGCATGCAGGAGTCAGCTGATCAATGATTCTCTCTGTTTTTTTTTTTTTTAAACATATGTTTTATTGATTTTTTACAGAGAGGAAGGGAGAGGGATAGAAAGTCAGAAATGTCGACCAGCTGCCTCCTGCACACCCCGCACTGGGGATGTGCCCGCAGCCAAGGTACATGCCCCTGACCGGAATCGAACCCGGGACCCTTCAGTCCAAAGGCCGACGCTCTACCCACTGAGCCAAACCGGTTTAGGCTCCCTCTGGTTATTGATGTTTCCCTCTCTCTCTCCCTCCCTCTCTGAAATCAACAAAAAAAATATATTTAAAAAAACAAACTATATGAAACCAGAGGCCCGGTGCACAAAACTTTGTGCACTGGAGGGGGAAGGTCCCTCAGCCCAAGCTGTGTCATTTTTTTTTTTTTGCAGTGTGGGAGCCCTCGGGGAATGTATGGCGGAAGGCTAAGGCCCTCTCCAGCATCAGCCCTGCTTCTTCTGTCTGAGTGGAGCTCCCGGTAGGAACAAACCGACTGGCAGGGTGCAGCTCCCGCAGTGTCTGCCCCCTGGTGGTCGACGCGAGTCATAACGACCCGTCGTTCAAGGGCATCCAGTTCCGCTGTTCATTCACTGTGCGCACATTACCTTTTTTTTTTTTTCTTTTTAAAAAATAATGGGAAGCTTCACAAATTTGCGTGCCATCCTGGCGCAGGGGCCATGCTAATCTTCTCCGTATCGTGCCAGTTGTAGTGTATGCCTGCCAAAGCGAGCACATTTTTTAAAATATATTTTTATTGATTTTTTACAGAGCGGAAGGGAGAGGATAGAAAGTCAGAAACATCGATGAGAGAGAAACATCGATCAGCTGCCTCCTGCACGCCCCCTACTGGGGATGTGCCCGCAGCCAAGGTACATGCCCTTGACCGGAATCGAACCCGGGACCCTTCAGTCCGCAGTCCGACGCTCTATCCACTGAGCCAAACCGGTCTCGGCAAAGCGAGCACATTTTACCCTTTTGATATGCAGGAGGATACTGCCCCCAGCTAGTTTGGCTACGTGGGTTGAGTGTTGGCTAGCAGACTGAAGGGTCCTGGGTTCGATTCTGGTCAAGGGCATGTAGCTCAGTTGCAAGATAGATCCTGGCCCTGGTTGGTCAGGGTACATGAGGTAGGCAACGAATCGATGTCTCTCGCATCAATGCTTCTTTCTCATACCTCTCTCCCTATCCCCCTCTCTCTCTCTAAAAAAAAAAAAAAAAAAAAAGGAAAAATATCCTTGGGTAAGAATTAACAACCAAAAAACTGGGTTTGCAGCCTCAATTCCCAGTGTGTGGGATTCAGGAGGCAGCCAATCAGTGATTCTCTCTCTACGTTGATGGGTTTTTTCTCTCTCTCTCTCTCTCTTTCTGTCCGCTCTGAAATCAATAAATATTAAATAAAAAAAAAACTGAGATACTCTCAGATCTATTCACGGAAATGGTTGTGTCATTCCATAGTCATTCATATCTAAAAGAAGTCCACACATAGCTGGAAAGATTATGTGGCTTATCTCTTCTTTTTTTTAATATATTTTATTGATTTTTCACAGAGAGGAAGGGAGAGGGATAGAAAGTCAGAAACATCGATGGGAGAGAAACATCCATCAGCTGCCTCTTGCACACTCCCCCACTGGGGATGTGTCCGCAGGCCAAGGTACATACATGCCCTTGACCGGAGTCGAACCCGGGACCTTTCAGGCCGCAGGCCGACGCTCTATCCGCTGAGCCAAACCGGTTTCAGCTATGTGGCTGATCTTTAAATGAATGTAGACTGCAAAATGGTTCTGTGGTGTCATTATGTGTCGTCAGGAAAAAAAAAAGATTCCATGTAGAGGGCCGTGAGAAGAAGGAAGAAGAGTGTTAGGCTGTTAGTCTGCCCTCAAGTAGGTGGATAAGCTACAACTCTGCTTCTGCTTCCAACTGCCAGGGGGCAGTTTCTGCATGGAGCGCCTGCCCCCTGGTGGCCAGTGCATGTCATAACGACCAGTCTTTCAAGCAACCAGTCGTGGAGTAAGATCACTAGCTTATGTCAGTGAATGTGTACTATCCACTGATGAACGCTGTTTTATGCGTGTGATAATTTTCAGTGCATATCCTAAGACTTATGTAATTCCTTTCAGCGACCTTATTTTTTCTATATATTTTTTAATTGATTTTTTTTTTTTTTTTTTACTACAGAGAGGGAAGAAGGGACAGAGGGTTATAAACATCAATGAAAAACATTGAGCCTAAACCGGTGTGGCTCAGTGGATAGAGCATCGCTCTGCGGAATGAAGGCTCCCAGGTTCGATTCCGGTCAAGGGCATGTACCTTGGTTGCGGGCACATCCCCAGTCGGGGATGTGCAGGAGGCAGCTGATCGATGTTTCTCGTCAATTTTATAGCTTTCTGTCCTTCTCCCTTCCTCTCTGTAAAAGCAATAAAAAAAATATTTTTAAAAATGAGGCCCTGCGGAAACCAGTTTGGCTCAGTGGATAGAGCGGCGGCCTGCGGACTGAGAGGTCCCGGGTTCGATTCTGGTCAAGGGCATGTACCTTGCTTGCGGGCACACCCCCAGCACAGGGTGTGCAGGAGGCAGCGGGTCAATGTTTCTATCTGTCTCCCTTCCTCTCTGTAAAAAAAAATCAATAAATATATATATTTTTTTAAAAATGAGGTCCTGAGGCAAAAATAGTCACAGGTTAGGTCACGACTACAATCGGTGTTTTCAGTTTTTAAGGCATGTCCAAACGTATCAAATACTATACTTCAAATACGTGCAGTTTGTTATATAAAAATTCTACTTTTAAAAAGCTTTAAAGAAATGACTCAAGCCGAGACTGGTTTGGCTCAGCGGATAGAGCGTCGGACCGCGGACTGAAGGGTCTCGGGTTCGATTCCGGCAAGGGCATGCACCTTGGCTGCGGGCACATCCCCAGTAGGGGGCGTGCAAGAGGCAGCTGATCGATGTCTCTCTCTCGTGGATGTTTCTGACTTTCTATCCCTCTCCCTCCCGCTCTGTAAAAAAAATCAATAAAATATATATTTTTTTAAAAAATGACTCGAAACTTAAGAAAACGAACACCTGGTCTGTGTGGCTCACTTGGTCAGGCATTGCCCTTGTGTACGGGAAGATCTCTGGTTGGATTCCAGGTCAGCTTCCAGGTTTGTGCCCAGACTGCAGGCTCAATACCCTGTTGGGGGTACGTGTCGGAGGCAGATGAATGAATGGTGTTTCTCTCCTCTCTCCTTCCCTCTGTCTCTAAAATCAGTAACTCTTTGTTATTGTTCTTAAGAGAGACATTTAACACAGAAAGTAAAATAAAATTAAAAAAATCTGGCCCGACAAAGTCTGGGTCTGCAGATTAAAGCTGTCCCTGGTTCCATTTTGGTCAAGGGCACATGCCCAGATTGTCGGGGTAGATCCCAAGCAGGGGGCGGGCAGGAAGCAGCCTATCAATCAATGATCCTCTCTCATCGCTGATGTTTCTCTATCTTCCTCTGCCTTCCTCTCGGGAACCAATAAAAAATATTTCTTATTGGCTTTTTACGGAGAGAGAGAGAGGAGGATCGCGTTAAGAGACGTCGATGACAAACATCTATCAGCTGCCTCCCGAATGCCCCCCTACCACGGATGTGCGCACAACCGAGGTACATGCCCTTGACCGGAATCGAACACCCGGGACCCTGGAGCCCCAGGCTGGCTGACGCTCTATACACTGAGCCATACCAGCTAGGGTGATTATATCTGAGTCTCCTGAAACTCACAGCATCCAGGCTTCCAAATAAGGACCGGAAAAAGCCCTTGCAATCTTTCCTAGAAGGTAGCTGGCTCGAGTGGGAAAACTTGGCAAAAAAAATCAGTGAGCTCTATGTAGCCATTATAATGTCCCCGAGAAGGACACCAAGTTGGATATCCCCCATGTAAAAGTTCACCCTTCGCACTAGCTGCTTTGGCTAAGTGGCTGGAGCGTGGGCCTGCAGACAAGTTTGCAGCTTGGATTCCTGTCAAGGAAGACATGCCTGTGTTGTTGGCTCGATCCCCAGTTAGGGGGCGAGCGAGAGGCAACATTTGTTCAACGATCCTCTTTCATTATTGCTGTCTCTCTCTTTCTCTCTCTTCCTTTCTCTCTGAAATCAATACAAATACTTTTTTTTTTTTTAAAGTTCACCCTTCACACTTGGGGTTTCAAGTTATGTTTATAAAACATTCCACGTAGTAAACAGAACAACCAAAATAAAAGAGAGAGATTATATTGCTGGTCTTTAAATGACCATTAAGCCGTGACCGGTTTTCCTCAGTGGATAGAGTGTCAGCCTGCAGACTCTTAAGGGTCCCAGGTTTGATTCTGGTCAAGGACATGTACCTTGGTTGTGGGCACATACCCAGTGCGGGGCGGGGGGGGGGGGGGGGTGGTGGTGGTGCAGGAGGCAGATGATCGATGTTTCTCTCTCAGCGATGTTTCTAACTCTTTATCCTTCTCCCTCCTCTCTATAAGAAAAAAAATAAATAGTCCACCATCTGGATACTATTGCTGACATGTACACATGAAGAACTATTTGACATTGAAACCGGGACTCAGAACACTTGGACAGTGAAACTGACACTCATAAACATTTTTGTATGCAAAGGCAAGATATTTTTGAAGAAATGAAACAGGGGGGAGTGATTGATATAGAGGCAGGGTGGCCTTGAACAGGCTGTCAAGCTACAGGGGGAAGGCTGGAGTGGAGGGGAGGTGGATGCTGGGGGAGATCAACTGAAGGACTTGTATGCACGCATATGAGCGTAACCAATGAATGAAGGACACTGGGGTGGGGAGGGGGGCAGGTGTGGACATGTGCTGGGGGGTGGAGGAGGCTGGGTAGAGGATGTTGGGGGCGGTTAAGGAAAACATATGTACTACTATTAAATATAAGTTATATTGTAAATTTTTTTTAAAAAAGGAAAAAAATAAATAAAATTTATTTTTTTAAAGAGAGAGAACTTTCATAGAGTAGGGACTTATACAGCACTGGAGAAACCAAAGCAATATGTAGGAAGCAGTTCAGGCTGGAGACATGGAAGCTGAGAAAGTTCATGGCAGAACATGGCTCTCTAGCCCAGACTCATGCCATATTCTCTGAGCCCCAATGTGAACTGTTGAGGTTACTCCTGATTTCCTCCCATAAATGGGAGAAGCCAGCTTCCTTGAGCAAATGAGGGCGGTAACTGGCATAAACGGTGGAAACCAGTTGTGTGGGAGGGTGATATGGCTTTTAGAACAGAAAATGGCAGGTTAGGAACGACAATATCCCTATATACGGGTCTCAGGTAACGACAACTATACCGGTCAAGGTCATCTCCCAAGTTTGATGACAAAACACAGGAGATCGGATACAGACGGATGGCTTCTCCTGGACTATTCCGGTGTCTTTACAGGTAGAAAATTTCGCGTTGCCTCACAGATCTCAAATGTGTCTCTAGTGCAAACTCTACACGGTGCGACAAGGGAAACTCTTTCAGAAAAGGATTTCCCAAATTCCATGCAGCCCTAAGACCATTCTTACTGAGTGAACTGACAGGTACCGGACAGACTGGCAACCTATGGGTGACAGACTTGTCACATCTGCTACAACACACAGCCTTCAACCAACGTGCACTTTCAGGAAAAAAAAAAAAAAAAAAAAAAACGAAAAAGAAAAAAAACACACCATAGATACACCTAAAACATTTCATACATTCACTCCGCACATGAGACCTTTAACCAATATTAAGTGTTCAGGCGCTAAGGGGATATTTATGGCTAAAGGAGTTAGCATATTTTTTTTGCAATCAAACACCTTTTTCCCCCCGTGTGAATTATAGTGTTAATTGGAATAGAAAGTATCCTTAAAAGATTTCCGGGAGGGTTGGGGGTGGGGGTGGGGGGAGAAGTGGGCGGTGGTGTAGGTCTTCCATATTCTCTACAATCCAGAGGGCTTTGTGTGCACACGCTGGTGTTCAATAAGGTGATCCTTTCGGATGAAGGTTTTCCCACAGCCAGCGCACACGTAAGGCCTTTCTCCCGTGTGAGATCTCTGATGTCGAATGAGCGTCGAGCTACAGGGGAAAGACTTCCCGCACTCACGGCACTTGTACGGCTTCAACCCGGTGTGGACACTCTGATGGTAACGCAGGCCTGTTCCGGTGGAGAAGGACTTCCCACATTCCCGACACTGGTAAGGCTTTTCTCCAGTGTGGACCCTCCAGTGTTCGAGGAGGTAAGAATTTGTTCGGAAGGACTTTCCACACTCAGTGCAGTCAAAAGGCCTTTTGTTGGTGTGAACCCTCTGATGTTTACGGAGAGCGTAATTCGTGGTGAAAGACAGCCCACACTGACGGCACTCGTAGGGCCTCTCTCCCGTGTGAATTCTCAGATGGGTAAGAAAGTAACATTTCTGGGTGAAGGATTTGCCACATTCACTGCACTCATAAGGCCTGTCTCCTGTATGAATTCTCTGATGATTTCTGAGGTTGAAGCTAGAAGCAAAAAACTCCCCGCATTCACTGCACTGATGTGGCCTTGCTCCCGTGTGAACTCTCTGGTGTGTGATAAGGTGATGCCTTTGGACAAAAGACTTCCCACACTCACTGCACTTGAAAGGCCTTTCTCCACTGTGCACTCTCTTGTGGTTAATAAGCTTGGAGCCAGATGAAAAAAATTTCCCACATTCGGTACACTGGAAAGGCCTTACCCCAGTGTGAACTATCTGGTGTATGTGGAGGTGCAGCCTTAGCATAAACAACTTCCCACATTCGCTGCACTGGTGAGGTTTTTCCTTTCTGTGTACTCTCTGATGCTGACTGAGGATGAAAACGGATGTGAACGAGTTCCCGCATTCACGACACTCGTAAGACTGTCTTCCGCTGTGAACCACCTGGTGTTGAGTGAGGTAAGACCGTTGGCTGAAGGATTTCCCACATTCGCTGCACTCGTAAGGCCTTTCTCCCGTGTGAACTCTCTGGTGCAGAATGAGCACGGAAATACCGGGAAAGGACCGCCGACATTTACTGCACCGAAAAGGCCTTTCTCCCGTGTGCACTCTCCGGTGCAGAGTGAGGACGGTTCTCCCGGTGAAAGATCTCCCACACTCCCGGCACTCGTGGGGCTTCTCCCCAGTGTGAGCTCTCCGGTGCAGAGTGAGGTAACACTTCCTCCTGAAGGACTTCCCGCATTGCGTGCACTCGTAACGCCTTTCCCCGGAGGGAAGCGTCCGCTGTCGGACGAGGACGGAGCTCCGGCTGAAAGGTGGAGCACACTCGCGGCACAGGTCACGTCGTTTCCCAGCGTGACTTCTCCGGGGACAAACGAGGACGGGTCTCGGGCGAAAGGGCTTCCCACAGCTGCCGCACGTGGACGGCCCCGGCTCGCAGTGAAATCTTCGATGCTGACCGAGGGTTGAGGTTCGCCTGAAAGACTGGCCACATTGGACACACACAACAGGCTTTCCCCTTGGGGGAACTCTCTGGTGAACAACTAACGAGGGCTGGTATCTGAACGTTTTCCCGCGTTCTCGGCGCACAACACACCGTCTCCCGGAACGGACATCCGGGACCTGAGTGTGTGGGTTTCTGGGGCTACAGGCTTTCTCACAGCCTCCCCGGGTGAAGCGACTTTTTCTGTTTTGTGCAGATGCCCAGCGCTGGGTGGTTTTGTCGGGCTCCTCTCTGAGGTGATCTGTCAGCTGCTGGAGATGTTCTGAGGTGGCCAGGAAGTCCTTCCCAACTTCATCACAGGGAAAGGGCTTCTCCGAAACGCGGAATTCACTGCCCACGCTGCTTCCGGGGGGCTTCTTTGCCAGGTGGTGCTTCTGGTGATTTTGGAAGTTTGCCCCCAAATAAAATTGTTTCAGATTTAGCCCACACCTGACCACGTTCTGGCTGTGTGGGGTGCCTTGGTGCTCAGCCAACTGGAATATGTCTCTCAAGACCGGACCACAGCTCTCACAGAAGTGGGTCTTCAGGGAAGACAGGGCTGACTGGGAGGGACTGGATGGTGATGCTCCTGCAGAAACACGCTGTTCGCAGGGAGCTGCTGCTGCATCCTCTGCTCCACAGCAGCGACCTGCATGTAAATAAATGCTAATGAAGTACATGTTGACTATAAGAATAGGGCAATACAGGGGCGTGGGGTTGGCTGGGAAGAGTTCAAGGTGGGGGGGTGGGGAGGCAGGAGATATATGTAATACTTTAAACAGTAAAGAACTGAAATTTAGTCATAACTGGTTTGGCTCAGTGGACAGAGCGCCGGCCTGTGGGCTAAAGGGTCCCGGGTTCGACTCAGGTCAAGGGCATGTACCCTGTTTGCGGGCACATCCCCAGTGGGGGCTGTGCAGGAGGCAGCTGATCGATGTTTCTCTCTTGTCGATGTTTCTAATTCTCTATCCCTCTTCCCTTCCTCTCTGTAAAAAATAAAATAAAATATATCTTTAAAAAAATAAAAAGAACTGAAAATTAAAAAAAAAATAAGATGATGCTATCATAAATGTGTATCTATCATATCTAGATAGAGGTGGACTTCCTGGCCACCTCAGAACATCTCCAGCAGCTGACAACTCACATCAGTGAGGAGCCCAACAAAACTACCCAGTGCTGGGCATCTGGACATGGATGAGTCTATGTGATGCTTTTTAAAAATATATTTATGTTTTTACTCATTTCAGAGAGGAAGAGAGAAGCATAAATGATGAGAATCATTGACCAGTTGGCTCCTGCATGCCCATAACCTTGGCATGTGCTCTGACTGGGTACTGAACTCTGACTGCCTGACCAACACTCAACCACTGTGTCCCACCAGCTGGGCATAAAAGGCTATTTTTATTTTTATTACAGACCAGAGGCCCGGCGCACAAAATTCGTGCATGGAGGGTGGGGGATGTCCCTTAACCCAGCCTGCACCCTCTCCAATCTGGGACCCCTCAAGGGCTGTCCAACTTCCCGTTTAGGCCTGATCCTACAGGGCAGTCAGACATCCCTCTCACAATCCAGGACTGCAGGCTTCCAACTGTTTGCCTGCCTGCCTTTCTGATTGCCCCTAACTGCTTCTGCCTGGCAGCCTGATCACCCCCAACCACACTCCTGCCAGCCTGATTGATGCCTAACTGCACCCCGGCCAGCCTGATTGCTGTCCATAACTGTTCTCCCGTTGGCCTGTTTGCCCATAACTGCCCTCCCTTGCCCTCCTAGGTCCCCCCAACTGTCCCGCTCTGAAGGCCTGGTTGCCCCCATCTTCCCTCCTCTGCCAGCCTGGTCACCCCCAACTGCCCTCCCTTTGCAGGGCCTGGAATCTCCCAACTGCCCTCCCCTGCTGGCCTCTTGTGGCAGCCATCTTGTGTGTTGGAACGACAATCAATTTGCATATTACTCTTTTATTGGTGTGTATGTGTACTGTATGACATCACTTAGAAGTGGAATCTGAAGAAAAAGAAGTTGAACACAGAGAGTCTCGAATGTTAGGGCCACGAGGAGGGCAAAATGAGGAGTTACTGATGAAAAGGCATAAAACTTCAGTAATGAGGACGTTCTGAGGATCTAATTTAAAACATGGTGACTATCCTATATAATAAAAGAGTAATATTGCAAATTGATCATCACTCCAACACACAAGACGGCTGCTTCCGATGTGGCCAAAGATGGCCAGCAGGGGAGTGGAGTTGGGAGGGACCAGGCCTGCAGGGGATGGGGGTTGGGGGCAATCAGACCTGACAGGGGAGGGCAGTTAGGTATCAATCAGGCCGGTAGGGGAGGGGTTAGGGGGTGGTCATGCTGGAAGGCAGAATCGGGTGAGGGGTAATCGGGCAGGCAGGCGAGTGGTTGGGAGCCAGCAGTCCAGGATAATGAGAAGGTTGTCAAACTAAAGGGCCAGTCCGACATCCCTCAAGGGATCCCAGACTGGAGAGGGTGCAGGCTGGGCTGAGGGACACACCCTCCTTCCCGTCCACAAACGTCATGCACCGGGCCTCTAGTAGTTAATAATATTGTATTTCACACTAAAATGTTATTGCGAGAGGGTATCTTAAGTACTATTCCCAAACAAACAAAAGTGATTCAATTCATAGAAGTGTTGATCAACTTCACTATGGCAATTATTTCACTACACACACACACACACACACACACACACACACACACATCCTATCTAATAAAAGAGCAACGCAAATTGACTGTAGCACCTATCAAGTCACGCCCACCAGCCAATCTGGAGCAAGTTATGCAAATAAACCCCAACCAAGATGGCTGCAGCCATTGAGAGCAGGAGGGAGGCTTGCATTTCCCCAGCAATGGACGAAGCCAAGCTTTCCGCCTGCCCTTGCCGACCTAGGCCTCCGCTCAATGCTACAAAGTTTTAATTATACAAGATACATCCCAAGAGAAATGGCGGCAGCCACGGAGCTGGAGTCAGCAGAGGCTACGGTTGGTTACCAGGGCGATGGAGGAAGCCAAGTTACTAAAGCCCTAGCGCCTAGGCTTCCACTCTAGGCTACAAAGATTCAATTATAGAATTAAAATAAACCCAAAGAGCCGAGACCAGTTTGGCTCAGTGGATAGAGCGTCAGCCAGTGGACTGGGGGATCCCAGGTTCGATTCCGGTCAAGGGCATGTACCTTGGCTGCGGGCACATCCCCAGTGGGGGGCTGTGCAAAAGGCAGCTGATCGATGTTTCTCTCTCATCGATGTTTCTGACTTTTTATCCCTCTCCCTTCCTCTCTGTAAAAAATCAATAAGATATATTTAAAAATAAAATAAAACAAAATAAACCCAAACAGAAATGGCTGTCTCCACGGAGCGAGCAGAAGGCTTGGCTCTGTTCCAGGCTACAAAGTTTCAATTGTAGAACATAAATTAATCCCAGATCCCAGGGCCTCTGCTTGCAAACCAATACAGGCCCCTCACCCACACCGCCCTTTGCCCCAAGAGAACCCCTACCCTAATCTGGAACACCCTTCAGGGCAAATCAGCTGACCCCGACCCATGCACCAGGCCTCTGTCCTATCTAATAAAAGAGTAATTTGCATATTGACAATCACTCCAACACACAAGAGGGCTGCCCCCATGTGGTCAAAGATCTTGCCCCTATTTGGACAAAAGATGGCCACCACAAGATGGCCAGCAAGGGAGAGCAGTTGGGAGGGACCAGGCCTGCAAGGAAGGGCAGCTGTGGGCAATCAGGCCAGTAGGGGAGGGCAGTTTGGAGGGACTAGGCCTGCAAGGGAGGGAAGTTGGGGGTGATCAATCTTGCAGGGGAGGGCAGGTAGGGGTGACCAGGCCAGCAGAGGAGGGCAGTTGGGGGTGACTGGGCCTGCAGGAAAGGGCAGATGAGGGGGGGACCCAGGCCTGCAGCATAGAGCAGTTGGTGGGAAGAAGGCTTGGAAGAAAGGGCAGTTAGAGGTGAGCAGGCCTGCAGGGGAAGGCAATTGGAAGAGACTAAGCCTGCAAGGGAGTGCAGTTGGGGGCAATCAAGCCTGTAGTAGAGGGCAGTTAGGGGTCATCAGGCCAGCAGAAAAAGGAAGTTGGTGCAAACAGGCTGGCAGGGGAGCAGTTAGACATCAATTGGGCTGGCAGGGTAGTGCTTAGGGGGTGATCAGGCTGGCAGGCAGAAGGTTAGGGGCAATCAGGCAGGCAGGCGAGCAGTTTGGCGCCAGCAGTCCTGGATTGTGAGAAGGATGTCCGACTGCCCGTTTAGGCCCGATCCTACCGAGATCCTTCCTTCGAGCGGTCCCAGATTGGAGAGGGTCCAGGCTAGGCTGAAGGTCACCACCCAAAACACTCCCCTCCAATGCATGAATTTTGTGCACCGGGCATCCAGTGTGTGTGTGTGTGTGTATATCACATCACCACATTGTACAATTTAAATATATACCATTTTACAGATCAGCAACACTGGAACAAAAACAAATAAACAACAACAACAAAAAAGAGAAGTAAGAAAACTATAACCCCTGCCAAAGGGTCTTGAAAAACAGCCCCTGGTGTACATAAGTAGTGACCAGGACAATGCCTAAAATTCAGTTAAAGGAAGGGATCCAAAAGAAGGACCTTGGCCTGGCCAATGGTGATCAGTAGTTGAGCATCAACCTATGAACCAGGAAGTCACAATTCCATTCCCAGTCAGGGCACATGCTAGGGTCACGGGGGGCTCCAATCCTCCGTGTGGGGCTTGCAGGAGATAGCTGATCAGTAATTCTCATCACTGCCCTAACTGGTTTGGCTCAGTGGATAGAGCCTCAGCCGAAGGACTGAAAGGTCCCAGGTTCCATTCCGGTCAAGGGCATGTACCTCGGCTGCGGATTTATCCCCGGTAGGTGCTGTGCAGGAGGCAGCTGATCCATGCATCTAACTCGTTATCCCTCTCCCCACCTCTCTGTAAAAAAATCAATAAAATGTATCTTAAAAACAATAATTCTCTTTCAACAGTTATTTTATTTGTTCCCGCTGACTTAATGTCCGCATACATTTGTAAATATTGATTGAAGGCAATTACAGATATTTAGTTGATCCAGGAATTGCATTTTGAAGTCACTATATTTTCTGAAGAGCTCAACGTAAAGCATATGCTAAAAAAATAAATAAAATAATAATTCTCATCACTGATGTTTTTCTATCTCCCTCTCCCGACCTCCCTGAAATCAATAAAAATATATATATTTTTAAATATATTTTATTGATTTATTACAGAGAGGAAGGGAGAGGAATAGAAAGTCAGAAACATCGATGAGAGAGAAACATCAATCAGCTGCCTCTTGCACACCCCCCACTGGGGATGTGCCCGCAGCCAAGGTACATGCCTTGACCGGAATCGAACCCGGGACCTTTCAGTCCGGAGGCTGACGCTCTATCCACTGAGCCAAACCGGTTTCGGCTCAATACAAATATATTTTTTTTTTAAATACCTTTGATCTGAACACACGGCCCCGGGGTCAGGCAGGGGCCAGGCACAGTGGACGCACAGTGGACGGCAGTAGGCCCACAGCATCCCGTCCCTATGAGAGGAATTCAGTGCTGCAGCTATTGAGGTTGCAGCAGAGAGAGGAGGGCAGGGTCTGGGGTCCACAGAAAAGGAGGGGGAGGCAAGGCAGAGCCCAATCCAAGTCCCCAGCGAGAAGGGGAGAGTCTTACTCAGAGAGGAGGCCAGGGCCAAGTTCTCCAGCATCACATCGCGATACAGGCGTCTCTGCGCCTCATCCAGGAGCCTCCACTCCTTCCGGGAGAAGTACACAGCCACGTCGTCAAAGGTCACGGGGTCCTGTCAGGATGGGGTCGGAGGACACCACAGTCAGTAATTTCTGAGGATCTAATGTAAATCATGGTGACCAGCCTTAACCGGTTTGGCTCAGTGGATAGAGAGCGCCGGCCTGCGGACTGAAGGGGCCCAGGTTTTGATTCCGGTCAAGGGCATGAACCTTGGTTGTGGGCACACAACCCAGTGGGGGTTGTGCAAGAGGCAGCTGATGGATGTTTCTCTCTCACCGATGTTTTTGACTTTCTATCCCTCTCCCTTCCTCTCTGTAAAAAAAAAAAAAAATCAATAAAATATATGAAAAAAGACAAAAGACGCAGAGCCTTGGCCAGTGTGTCTCATTGGTTGGAGCCTTTGTCCCCCAAGGTTGCAGTTCATTTCCCCATCAGGGCACAAGCCTCAGTTCCTCCATGCACAGGAGGGGGTGTGCTAGGGGCATCTGATCCATGTTTCTGACTTTCTAGCCCTCTCCCTTTCTGTAAAAAAAATCAACAAAATATTGTTTTTAATGTAAATAATTTTTTTTTAAAGAATAAATAAGCAGCCGAAACCAGTTTGGCTCAGTGAATAGAGCGTCGGCCTGCGGAATGAAAGGTCCCGGGTTCGATTCCGGTCAAGGGCATGTACCTTGGCTGCGGGCACATCCCCAGTGGGGGGGTGTGCAAGAGGCGGCTGATCGATGTGTCTCTCTCATCGATGTTTCTGACTTTCTATCCCTCTCCCTTCCTCTCTGTGAAAAATCAATAAAATATATTAAGAAGAAGAAAAAAGAATAATAAAGAAGCAGAGCCCTGGCCAGTGTGTCTCATTGGTTGGAGCCTTTGTCCCCAAAGGTCGCAGTTCATTTCCCCATCAGGGCACAAGCCTCAGTTGCTGCTCCATCCACAGCAGAGGTTGTGCAGGGAGACAGCTGATCCATGTTTCTGAGTTTCTATCCCTCTCCCTTCCTCTCTGTAAAAAAAATAAATAAATGAATGAATGAATGAATAAGTAAATAAATAGTCGAATGAATGAATGAATGAATAAATAAGTAAATAAATAAATAGCCGAATGAATGAATGAATGAATGAATAAATAAGTAAATAAATAAATAGCCGAATGAATGAATGAATGAATAAATAAGTAAATAAATAAATAGCCGAGACCGGTCTGGCTCAGTGGATAGAGCTGTCGGGCTGCGGACCGAAGGGTCCCGGGTTCGATTCCGGTCAAGGGCATGTACTGTGGCTGCGGGCACATCCCCAGAAGGGGGCGTGCAAGAGGCA